>JAPYYJ010001411.1:0-14201 GCA_028533885.1 Nasua narica | reverse complement strand
GTTCTTTCCACAGTTTGGCTATTGTGGCCATTGCGGCTATGAACATTGGGGTACATGTGGCCCTTCTTTGTACTACATCTGCTTCTTTGGGGTAAACACTGAGTAGTGCAATTGCAGGGTCATAGGGTAGCTGTATATTTAATTTTTTTTTATTTATATATTTGTCGGAGAACACAGGCAGAGGCAGAAAGAGAAGCAGGCTCCCCACCAAGCAAGGAGCCCCATGCAGGACTCGATCCCATGACGCCAGGATCATGACCTGAGCGGAAGGCAACCGCTCAACCAACTGAGCCACCCAGGCGTCCCTAGATAAGTATACCTTTATAAATGCACATGCTTGTCTATGTTGGTTTGACGTGTTTTTTTAAATAAAATAAAAACTAAGGTCACAAGGATTTGACAGATCCTAAAATGAAGCTTCTATTCCAAAGTCATACATAACTTTTTAAAGGTCCACCTTTATCTCCTTTTTTAATGTTTCATGCTTTTTCTGATGCTGTTTAAATATTCTCAAAGGAGGTTAACTCTTCTTTATCTACTTTAAAATACATCCCCACAAAAAATAAATAAATAAAATACATTCCTATAGGATTTTAAGAATTTATATAACTGTACTTTATCCAGATCTTGTTTTGTTCTCTTTTCAGCACCTAAACTTATTTTTAATTCTACAGATTTTAGAAGAATGCACACCGTGTTATTTATCCAGCATTCTATTGCTTTTTCCATTCTTTTGTAGTGAGCGAGGAGAAAATAATGTATGTTTGCCCAGGCAACGCTGTGCCGACAATCACGTTGCATCTACAGCAAGATGAGTCAACCAGCACTTATATAAATGTGAAGATATTGCTAGCGGGTTTTCTCTTCTGTAGAACCATTGACCCCTTCAGCTCCTCTGAACTCTCCCTAAGCACCAGGAATAAAATGCATGCTTCATTGCTGAGAAACAGTCCCCACCAAAGAAGCGTGGGAGAGAGACCATCACAAGTAACTTGAAGGTGACTCCTTGTTTCAGTTTCTGACGCCAAAACAGACTTGATGAACCCAAAAGAACATAACTACATAAGTTACTGTAGTGCAATTTTGCTTTTGGAAAACTGCTGCAAACATGCACACAGCATTGTAACGGGGCGGAGGGCAGGACAGAGCTCACCTTGATGGCAGTACTATCCCCTGCCCCTGACTCGGGCAGGCAGGAGATGCGTTCTTGACACGTGCGTGGAAAATTTTAATTTCAACTCTACTATTTTAAAATGTTTATCTTTGATTCTTACTGTGACTCTTACTTTTGATTATTTTTGATTCATTATGTGAAATTCATGAACATTTAAGTACTTGACAATAAAATAAACCTCCAGGGCTCTCAATTTTACAGAATTATGATCCAAATTTCTTCTGACTGATTAAAAGAGTGAGAGAAACTTGAAACTGTAATACAATGTCTTGAAGATTCAGAGAACTGAAATAACTTGCCCAAAGGCTTTTAAGTAGCAAATGTCAAAGGTGGAATTTTGAATTCAGCCTTGACTTCCAATGCCTGTGCTCCTTTAAATTTGTCACTGGAACTTATTGAAGCATGCATGTAAATTACATAGACTCCCCAGTCTTATAAAATCCAATAAAAATTACATTACTATAAGGAAAAAAATTCTCTTCATTTGTTCAGGTTTTGTTTGAGGACCCAGGATTTTTGGAATTAAATTCAGGACATGTTTAGTGTAAGCTCTGGTTTCTCAATAAATGTTAAGTGGTGATAATGAGCAATAAAAATAATTCCAACACAACTTTAAAATCCATGGTTCCTGCTAGATGTTGAACCAGTACTAATTAAGTCAGCATTCAGAAAAGCAAAAGCAGATGCTGACCAATAATTACTTAGGTATATATCAAATGTTTTAAATTTAATTTTGGTTAATTTAAACTTATTTAGTTCATTCCACTGATCATATATTTTGGGCCTTTCACGTTCACAACCTGAATTTCCATTTTAGGCCTTGCTGGGTTTGTTCTTCCATGCTCTTCAAGGAAATGTTTAGTACAGGGAATATATTCTGTGAACCCATCTTCTTCATCCATTACAGTGGTACAAAATAAAATTCAGTAGGTAAGCAGAGGAACTACATCTCAGAGATGATATCTTAAAAATCAAAGTCAATGTAACTTCAGTATATTATTTTCTTATTTACTCTTAACTTACTATCCATAACACATTTACAAAATTGATCAAAATACAAGGCATTTTATAAAACACAAAAATCACACTGACTTATTTATTTTGAGTTTATGGAAAAAGATAAATATTTAGATTTTTTTCAACTGCTAAAGCTTGATTTTTTTTTCAATCCATTACCTGATCCCTTTAAAGTGAAGGTGAGGAAATTTCTAATACTATATATGATTCTTAAATATGGCTGAATAATTAAGTGAGCTCCACCACTTAGCATTTCATGTTTGATTGTCTATTTGGCCCATGTTCACTTTTGGAAAGACTTAACAGACTTTCATCAAATGTGTCATTAATATGTAGGAACTCAATGAATGTGCCTATCTTCTTAAAATAAAATGGCAGATAATGAAGTTATTAGGTAACATATATCCTATAATTGCACTGATCTTAGAACTGTTGAACCTTTATGAACACTCTAAAAGTAAAAATTTCCTTTCTTGTATTAAGCTCCTTTTGCATGAATTAAAAGGTAATATTGTTTATTAAAGAAATAAATAAGACACAACCATATTTCATACAAACTTACCTTGAACTGGTCCATTTTGCATGATTTCTTTCATTATCTCAGTTTCCTAGAAGGAAAAGTATCAATGAACATTGTCATCAGAGCAGACTATACCTATTGTTTGGTATATAATATTAGGTGCTGTATAATCAATTTAAGAATTATACAATCCAATGTGCCTTGACCACTTATAAATTACTCTTAATCATGCTTTGAAATACTCATATGCAAAGTACCACATTGATCAAGTTGCTAAAGACAAGATAGACCCATTTGTTTCATTGACTTTTACCACTGGTAATAATTTTGGAATAAAGAGGAAATAAAATAATAACTTTTTCTGGTCACGAATAAGGAATAATTAATTAGAACCATGTTTTATCAGTGGAGATATTTGTGTCATCTCCATTCTTTTGATCATGAGAACCCCAGATGATTGTTTAGCAAGGTTCCTTAGTGTGACTATAGTATATAAATATTTCTATGTTGTCACCCACTGTGTGATGCAGCCCTTAGTAAAAAGACAGGTCATTCATTTATTCATTCATTCATATATGTGCATTGATTGCAGAGTATATACAAAAAACTAGAACAGGAACAAATATTGACTCTGTACCTGTCTCAAGAAATTTACATTTCGGTTGAGTAGACAGACAGTTGTACTGTTGCACTACTAGTTGTATTATGATTAGTTAAGTTCTATTACAGAGGTAAGCCCAAAGTTCCCAGGGATGCAAATGAAAAGGAAAACTAATCTTATGTAGGAGTCAAGAAAAGGTTACAGAGAAGATGAAGTTTTAACCTGGGCCTTGACCCATGTATGGCATTCTACCAGATGGAAATAGGTGAGATAACCAACATGGGTCAGAGGAATCAATAACTGAAAGCCACTGAAGGTTCAGATATTCTGAAAGTGAGGTCTTGGTAACACTGATATGATGGAGTAAAATTTGTCCAGGCTTTCAACATGAAAAACTAGAATCTAAGGGAGTCATTTTCCCATAATGGCTATGTCTACTTCAATTTTTTTGTGGACTAAGGCAAAGGACTGACACAATGAGCTACTACTGCCAAAAAGTCAGTGAAAAAAGGTTTGATTTAGCTTTTATTTGTCAAGTATGTAAATATATATCACATAATTATTCATGCTGCTAATATTACTAAGATCAGAAATCTGAGAGCCTTTTATGGACACTTTAGGAATATAAAAATTATATCTGAAAACTAACATTATTTTATAATATAATAGTTTTTAAATAGTTTTAATAACAGTAGAGCTATATCCTTTTGAGAAAGTTAACCATTGTTAATTATTGTCATTTAGACTTACATTGGAGGAGACTCTGTATGGAGGAGAACATTGGTAGATCCTGTTCGATTTCTCGATGTTGTTGGGACATGGCTTTGTGGCATGCCGTTTTCCCCGCCCATCAGACCTACTTGCTATAGCACAGCCATAATTGGTAGTATTTTGGTCCTTGAAAAGTGGATAGCATGCATGGGATACCAGTCTATGAGGAATAATCAAAGAAAATTAGGAAAATGCCATAATATACTATGTGCGATTTTACTGAATTAAAAATTTATAAATTTTCCTCACCACTTACATGTGTAACTTTCAAAATGTGGATTAATTCCAACATACCAGTTCAATATATTATACTCTTCCCTGCCCTCTCATTTTTATTATAATTTTAAAAGTCTCATTTTAATCCATTTATTAAAATAATTTATCTAGAGTACAGAATTTCCTAAAGATGAAAAGTGACTGCCAATAAAACCTGTGGTAATATTAATAGGGACAGGACTTCATCCTGTATCTATAATTATAATGTAGAAAAACCAAGTTTAATGTGAAAAAGACAATGATTTTACTATGTTGAGATGGTGTATTTTGAGCAATGATATAAGTATTATAATTAAGGCTGTTTTGTTCTTCATTTTACTTTTACATTTTTATTGAGTTATAAATAACTCATCATAAGATTTCAATTACTATGTTTCTATGATTCAGCATATTTTGGGAAAAATCCTATACACTAAGATAGTGTTAAAAGTTAATAGAGTAGAAAGTTATCAGACACATTGTACAAAAGATAAACAAAATAATTTTGATTTCTGATTTTGAAACTGAACAAAGAAAAGCACAAATTATTTGGTATGAAAACTAATGTAATTTATTGACTATAGAAGAAGATCATAAGGAAAATAAACCATAAAATTGATTTTATATATATATATATTCAATTTGAACTGGCCATAGAAGTATCCAATAGGATTGCTTCAGAAAAATTCAATAGTAAGAGAGTAAGAGAATCTGAGCAAGGAGTGTGATACAAGCAAAGCAATTAAAGATTATGAATACTTCAAAAAATTCTTGCATTAAACATATTGCTTTGGGATAATGAGTGCTATAGCTTGAATTATGTCATCCAAAATTCATGTGTTGACCCCCCCCCCACATCTAATGTAATGGTGTTTGGAGAGGACTTTGAGATAATTAGCTTTAAATGAAGTGATGAAGGTGGGGCCCTCACACTGACATTAGTGCCCTTATAAGAAGAGGAAGAGATACTAGCACTCTCTTTCTGCCATGTAAGAACACAACAAGAAGGCAAATGAGAAGATGGGTATCACCAGGACTAAGTCAGCTAATATCTTGATCTTGGACTCCTCAGCCTTCAGAACTATGGGAAATAAAGGCCTGTTGTTTACACTCCCCAGTCTATGGTATTTTGTTATGGTAACCTAAGCAGACCAATGCAGTAAGATATAGTTGGGTCACAACGTTAATTTTATTTCTGAGCTTCTGAAGGGTATTAATTTTTGTCATACTATAAAACAGAAGCCATCCAACCACTACTATACCAGGAAGGTATCAGCCCAAGTTGTTCGTTCTAAGCACTACATTATTAAGCAAAATGTATGAAGTATTTTTAAAGAAATTTATTGCCACCCATCGATATCTGACCTCCACGCTTTCATAGCAACTGACTGTCTATAGTAAACCTAGAGTACTCAGTGGATGATAAAAGGACAGGGGAGCAGTACAGATGTATGCTACTAGTTATCAGCTACAGCTTCCTTACCCAAATAACTTAGCTTTTAAGTAAATTATCTCTTACAGTAGATATGAGGAGGCAGAAGGTATCTGACTACATGCGAGTAAGGAAATACAGCCTGCTTTTTCCCATTGAATGGGACAGAGACACTATGTGATGTTGATCAGTTGAGATAACTATAAATTACTTATTTTATTCATCTTATTCTTCATCTAATTTTTACTTGGCATCATCCATCTACCTGGGTAACTCAAAGACTCAGCAGAGGTATCAGCAATGTCAACTACTCTATTCCCATTGGGACTCAGTAGAGCCATTTATCTCAGAGCAACAAGAAGACAATGTTTACTTGAGCCTTCCCATTAATCTGGTCAGAAATGTATACATTCTTCAAATAATCACTTCCAATAGCTTATAATATTAGTAGATAACCAAATATAGTATATAAAGGTAATGCACACATTTATATAGATGTAGCATATATATATATATATATATTTTAGTAAAAATCTTGCAATTTATTTTTTTCCTTTTCCTAACCCCAAACGAACTCATAAGAATCCTAGAAACATATGTTGGGTAGCTATTTACCCACGTTTTCTCAGGAACCACCAAGCCCTATCAATGCTTCCACTATTGCATCCATGTCGGTTCTTGGCACAGCAGGAGATCAGATTCTGAGGGGATAGATTGGCTGTGTATCGACCTTTGGACTGAATTGCTATTCGGTCAGCTGCCACACCTGTTTCAAACAAAATACTGATTAATACTCAAATAGCACAGGGTATTTTTAATAATTTACATAGTCCTTTTTTTGAATCCTAGTCTTCAGAATTTTAAGTAACTTAAAATTAAAACTAATGTCACTGATACATGTCTGTATTCCAGCAAAATCAGCTGAGTCACAATTTCAGTCATAATTTTTATCCAGTTTTGGTATTGCTCAATTGTCTTATCAACTTCAAAGACTTTTCTAGTTCCTTGTTCCTTTCATATTCTATACACTTGTGATTTTTTTCATTAAGAAATCTGTCAAGTGAAAGTCCTTGAGGGTAAGAATCATATCTCATTTACATTTGTAACTCCTGTACCTCACATATAATCATGGATAAACATATAACTTTTGAAATGAGTGCAACTAAGTGGAAGAAATCAGAAAAACTTATAGAAATACTAACTGGAAATTCATCCATGTTAATCTGATATATTGGAATAAATTGAATACTTGTTTTTTAAAACAGTCTCTAGATTGACCACTCTGAAAACCATTCATAAGTTAATCTATACTAATATGAATCTTATAAAATATCTAAAAACTAATAGCACATTTATCCTTATAATACTTTTGGAAATCATGACCTTATATTACATAGACATAGAATTCACTTTGTTTATACTAGATATAAATTTATAACAATAAAAATTCCCATGGCTATTGTTAATCAGTCTATTCCTTTTCCCAACACATACTTATTGGCTGCCTACGAGGTGACAGGCACTGTATTAAGCACTAGAAGTTATAATGATGAACAAGAATTACAATGCTACCCTCACAAAAAATAAATTAGGGAAATTAATCCACTAGTAGCAGAAAACTACTTATGTTACCTTTTTAATTATGCTATTATGATAAACTAATATGAATGATGAGATCGTGGGAAAATTTTGGTACAAATTTTTGTTGTTGTTGGATGGCTGGTAGAATTTGTTCTTGATATTTAAATTTAGTTACTTTTAATTAAAGGCAACAAAGTCATAAACTTTCTTTTATCCACCCAATTTTCTCAGGAGAAGTTATAGTTTTTGCCCATCAAAATTATCTGTATACTGAAACTTCTCAAGGTGCTAATTTAGAATTATTCCAAAATAATTCATTTTTAAATAATTCATTTACATATATATTTCTGTATGTACAGGGTTTTATGTAACTACAGCATATGTACCATTCTGTAGTGCAATTTTGGCACATTTTGAATGCTCAATATCTGTTCAGTCTATAACCTCCTACTTCCTTCTCGATTCCCACCTCTTACTATGCTGGGATATACTTCATAAAAGCAGATGACATTCTACTCTCACCTCTGCTATTCTCAAGAAAATAACTCCTTCTTTCATAGAAGAAAACAGAAAATTTTCGATGCTTTGACTTTCAGTACAAGGGTTCAGAATCCAATGTAAATTTGAAAATGTTAGTGTAACTATTCCCTAGTTCAAAAACTACTTGGGACCACAGGAGTCAAGGAACCAGAAACCTGGCTTCCAGGATCATTTCTGAGATAGGGTAAGTCATTTTATCTACTTGTGCCTCTTTTAGAAAACCAAAGGCTTGAAAAATATGACCGCTAAGGATCCCTCCCAACCCCATGAATCTGTAGATTTCAACTCAAGGATAAATATTTTAAATTCTAACGGGACACAGTATGTTGCTCTCCTACAAACATTTCTGAATCTCAGTGAATGTTTAATCCAAATTCACTTGAAATACTTAAGAATGACTCAGCTCAGTGAATTGTTTTCCACCCTCTTTTTGAAAACTATCACTGGCCTTTACCTCTGAGACACACGCTACCATTTCCCCTGCTTATTTATTCTATCTCTACCCTTGCCTGTGACATGCATCACGCCTCCATTTCAAACTTTCACCTCTTCAGATTCTGACATTGTCCTTGAATTATATTTGGCTGCATAATTATTGTTGTATTTATGTATATTTTAAAAGGTCTTCTTTATCCCATCTAAGAGCTTTTAGCTTCTTTGAAAAACACATTTTTTTCCTTACTTTAACTATTACTTTCTGACATAGTTATCTGGATCCTTAAAAGAACCTAGTTTATTCTTTTCTTTGCTTAACGCACTCAGAAAAACAAAAACAAAAACAAAAAAACAGCATGAGCCTGATCTGTCATGCTGAATACACACAATATAAATATAAAACCATGTCGTCTGAAACCACGGAAGTGTTGAAAACCCTCTTTCTGGTGTTTTGGTGAATTAGGCAGGGGACAAATTCATACATAGCCCTGGGCTGAGGCTATCCATGGGACTGTGTCCTCGGGACACCAAAATACACCATCCAAGTCAGGCTAGCATGTTACTCTCACGAGTTAACCAGCAACATCTTTCCTAAGATATCTTCAGAAATACTGGTCTAGCTTCAATTTAAAGCGAAATTCTTATATCCCCCCTAAGAGGTATAATATATTAACCCCAGGAACACAAAATGACAAATGATTTATCTGATTAAATATCTCCCTACCCATATGAAACAAGGCTCAAACAGGTCCCCCATGTGGATCCTTAATAAGTGAGGACAAATATCAGAAATCCAGAAAGCATTTGTTTTAGAGGAGTAGGAAGTATTATAGACTTCATAGATAAAGCCTTTCCAGGGGTAAGCTTGGCCAAAGTCATCATTTCTAGAACAAATTAGCTGATACCATGAAGCAATGATATTTAAACAAATATATCAGCACTTCTCTGTCCAAAATAGTATCACCCTTTAGAGCGAGCTCGGCATCTCTGTAAACCTATGTCTCTATTTTACTTTTTTTCCCAAATACTTTTATTTTATTTTTTCAGTGTTACAAGATTAATTGTTCATGCACCACACCCAGGGCTCCATGCAATACGTGCCCTCCTCAATACCCACTATCAGGCTCGCCCAGCCCCCCACCCTCTCCCCTCCAAAACCCTCAGTTTGTTTTACAATGTTTTCTGTGCTAAGAGTTTAGAATTCTGAGCACTCTTAGAATTACCTTCAAAGCCTAGAACATAGTTTTATGGAGACCTTTGATAGTAGCCAATCAACATCATGTTAGGCTTAAGTTATTTGCTGCAATATAATTAACATTCCTTTGAAAATAACTTAGAGACCAAATCTTAAGATTAACTTGAGTATTGATTTATTGGACTTGTGAACTTATATGAAGGTAACTATAAAAGTAGTATTCCTTACACTTTTGAAGTAACAGCAATACTAATTTGGAAGCTACTCATCACTTTGGAGTCAAAAGCTACAAATTTGCTTTCATCTAAATGATAAAGCCCATTTAATACATTATTATTTTGTTCTGAAGTGTTTCTTTATATCAAAGTAGTTTAATTAGGCATTTTTTGCAAATTTTTTAAAAAATATAAGAATTATATAGGTATGTGTAAGATCATATTAATATCACAGATAATATTATGAATGAAGACATATCTTACAGTCTTCTTATCATCTGGTCTTAACTCAAAGGACAAAAAAATTTTGGCAACTTTTCTTTGTTGCTGTTTTGATTTATTCTCCATCTAAAATTATACCCTAAAAATCAAGACGATTTTTCAGAGTGAAAATGGATTTTTATATAATGTTCAGGCTTCTTTCTCTGATCTGAACATGATTTTATTTTAATTGACCAAACGTTAATATTGAAATATCCTAATTTCAAAATCTTTTAATTATTGTCCCAGAATTTTGACTTAAGGGTAGAATTATAAGGAAGTAACTAAAATGACTTTATTACTTGCAGTAGAAAATGCCCATGATGCAGCACAGTTTTTTTGATCCAGTGGGCCATGAGTCCATCCAGGCCATTTATAAGAAGCAATAAAAAACTCTGGAAGATCACTTGTTGCAGGTAAAGAAGCCTAAGGAAGAGAGGCAGATATGTCAGATTTCTTCAAATGTATCCCAATAACCATTATAAGAAAATGCCATAGCTTTTTATAAAGTTTAGCATTATTTTTTTATTTCAGACATTCATGTTTTCTGAATGACATCCTTGAGAGGTATTAATAGTATAGAATTTCTATTTCATATACGTTTAAAAATAATTCAATGCAGGGAATCCTAACATAGAGCAAAATCATAGAACAAGATGTAGAATTTTTTCTGGGTTACCATACAGCACAATAATTTTAGCCAATGTTTCTATCATCTTGAATCAGAGTTTGGGTCACCCATATGAAAGACGATATGGTGTTATTAAAATTGGTCTCAGAAATAACATCTACTTTTATGTCCCTTCTTATGTTAGAGAGTGTGATTCTGTATGAAACTAATTTTGAAATAATGCATCTGTAGCAATGATGCATTACTACATTTGGAGGCCCAGGGAGAACCAAACTTACCCTGGCTGTTAGGAAGCAAAACTGGGATAAACTGGTTGATATTTACAAATATCCTTGAAGATCAAAAAGGACTTCTGAAAGTACGAAATGCCAAATGTACAAATATCATTATGTCTTCAGAGAACTGTGGTCAAGTCCTGACAGAGTCCGTTTTATCTATTGTCTTTCTAAGAAGGTAAATTAAATGTTCTGGGCCTTGCTTTGTTCAAGTCACTCAAAGAAAATCTCAAACACCATACCCTTTTTTCCCCCCAAACTTTTCTAAAGAGTGATAACTTTCACTCCCATAAATAATAAGGACTCAGACCAAATAAGAATTTTGTTTATTAATTTTTATCACTTAATCATACACATGCATTCACATACATCACTTTTGAGAGTGCTTTAAGGTTTTCAATATTTTTCTAAACATTTTATCTTCTCAATAGCTCTACGTTGTAGAGTCATGGCAAATATTATTTATTCTATTTTATGAATGAGGAGACAAACTTCTAAAAATTAAATGACATTAAGGTTAAATAAGAAATACCCCTGAAACCAGATCCAAGGTTTTAGAATTCTTAACACTAAGCTCCCTTTATCATTTCCTTACTTTATCAGAAATACATCGATATTTTGCAACAGAAGTAAAATGTCTATAAAGCTAAAATTTTACCTATTTAAAAGTTTTATGATTATGCATTCCATTAAACAAGTAGGGCTACTGATCCAGAACCTTGCAAACAAAATTACTTCTGACAAGTATATAATTGCTTCAGAGACTAAAGGAAGATTTGGAATTTATATATTGGCTTGAAAAGGTATCCCTTCCAAATATTTATAAATTTGAATTTTAATGAGAGAGTTCAGTTTGATTCAATGAAACTATTATCACCAATAAGAAAGTTATTAAATCCTGACTTTCATTACTAAAAACACTGCTTTTTAGATGATGGGAGATAAGTATAGAAAATGTCAAGTAAATCACAGTAGAGTACCTGCATGATACCTTTAGGAGCAAGTATCGTGGAAATCCACGATATGTGGAAATACAGGTGATGTTAGATCTTTCTGCCATTAGACTGACCACACTGCTGAAACATACAGTTGGAGAAGAATAAATTGACTGCTCTGAATAGATAGTTCCAGAGAGATAGATTCATTCTCCAAAGGAGTGTTTCTAACTGCGATGGAAATGCACCTATCTTACTAAATTACTAATACCTCTCAGTTTTATTATCATTGCCGTATCAGTGTGCTTTTAAACATTTATAGTACTAAGTGGTCTCAAGTTTCCAGAAACATATGTGCAGTGTGGTTGTTATGTTATCACTTTATAATTTAATAAAATAGCTAGGATACTTTCCTTTTACTCTGTTGAAGCAATAAAGATACAACTATTACTTCACACACATTTCAGCCTGGTTGAGTTATTTAGAATTTGACTTCCATATGTCAAAACCTACCAGAATGCTTTGCACATAGGAAGTATTCCATAAATGTCTCGTAATGATGAGGAAATATAGATCTAACTAGTAGATTTCATCTATTAAAAAATGTTTTTCCCCTTAGGTGCATTAAGTGAAATTATAAATACCAGTCTATTTTTGTTGTTTTTATGATTTTTTTGCTTAAAAAATACTAATGGTTAGTCATTCTTGATAAAATAAGGCAATAGAGAAATATCAAGCAAAATGACATTTTTATTGAAAACATATTTACCAACCGACTAAGCCAGATCCAATTCAAAAAGCTTACATATTAGATCATTCCAAATTTTTATCACTTATTTAATATTGCTTTTCCTAAAAATAAGCCCATAGGATTTGAAGATCAACAGGCATATGCTATGTTGCAAGTTTATTTGCCTTATAATATCAGATAATCTGATATAATAAACAAAGAGCAAATTTTATATCCCATTATTCCATAATTATTGCATGCCCCTGTAAAGTAAGAGCATTTTTAATGGCTTACAAATAAAGGTAAGCATTACGGAATAATAGCTTTTAGGAATTGGTATTACAAATTTGGCTTCAAAACATACTTTTTGTATGTATGTCAAAGGATAGCTTAATAAAGCAAAAGAATCAAGCGTATCAGCTGAGAGTGACAGAAATTTCAAAATGACAATGACTTAAATAAAATATAAATTTATTTTTAAAAGGATCTACACTGTGGCACATGGGCATTTTTAATTCTTTTAACTGTAATGTTGAAAAAGTTTCAGTCATAATCTAGTCCTTCCAAATTAACCTCAGTCAAATTTGAGGTTAAATTCGAACAGTCTCCTGGTTTCAATATTTCTATTTAAAATTAGAGATTAAAAATATTGTGAATATAAAAATTAAAGACAATGGTGAACACTGGAGAATTTTTTACAGTACTTCCTGCATTTCATTGAATCAAAATCTCTGAAAGAGTAATGCCAACATAATCACAGAGCAGCTTGAGAACACTCTAGTCAAATTCTGGACATTCTTACTCTGAGCCCATATCTCCACAACATCCACCATGTGAGTCCACTTAAATTTGGGTAGTCAGAGTGACCTGAGAATCAAAAGAACCCAACAGAGAATATCATTTTGTTCTGCCCTTCATAACCCAAGGCCACGAATACTAAGAAATTTCTTCTAAACTATTTGATATGGGAAAGGATAGGGTTAATTCTCAGGTTGCTAATGGCAAAATGTGTTTTTCATCTGCAACAATATTTGCCTTCATGTTTTTAATTCTGGAAGGGTTAACTTGGATATTTCCTTAGTTTCTATTTATAGGGTGATTTGCTTAATGATCTATAAATATCAGTATTTCATGATTATGCTATGGCGGGTAGTGCTAATTCTCCTCCAATCCTTCCCCTTTTCATAGGATTTCACTTTATTCATAGAAATAACAATTTTAGCTCATCATATGCAGCTAAGAAAAAATGATTGCATTCCCTAGTTCTCTTGGCTACTATGTGTGGCCACCTTACTAAGTACTGGCCTCTGGGATATAAGCAGGAGTGTCATTGGCAGTTTCTGAGAACTTTCCTTAAGAGACAAATGACACTTCACTTTTATTCCTTTTTATTGTTTTTTTTTTCCTGCTAGCAGAAATTATTTTCTTGCTACAGATAGATGTGGAACAGCCTTCCTGAACCTTGGATATAAAGACCGGAAAACAGAAAAACAAAAAGGAACAAACCTTTACTACAAAGCTGTGATCACCAAGACAGCATGGTACTGGCACAAAAACAGACACATAGACCAATGGAACAGAATAGAGAGCCCAGAGATGGACCCACAACTCTATGGTCAAATCATCTTTGACA
>JAPYYJ010001410.1:0-14206 GCA_028533885.1 Nasua narica | reverse complement strand
GTGGAACTATTAAATTCAGACAGAGTACCACCTCCTGGTCCTTCTAGGTCTGCAAGCTTTCTCTGTAAAGGGCCAGATGGTAAATATCTGGGGCTTTCTGGGCCAGATGGTCCTTTTACAATTTTTCAACTCTGCTGTCCTAGCACAAAGGTCTCCACAGACAATACTTAAATAAATGGGTGTGGCTATGTTTCAACATTTCAATAAAGCTTTATTTATAAAACCAGGCCACAGATTGCTGACCCTTACCCCAGGCTACTTATTTCATTTTTTAAAATTGTATTTAAATTCAGTTAATTAACATATCATGTATTATCAGTTTCAGAGGTAGAGTTGAGTTGATTCGTCAGCTGCATACAACACCCAGTGTTCACTTCATCAAGTACTCTCCTTAATGCCCATCAGCCAGCTGTTCTATCCTCGCACCCATCTCCTCTCCAGCAACCTTCAGCATGTTTTCTATAGTTAGGATGAATGGATAAAGAAGATATATGTATATCGATATGTATAGATGTATAATGGAATATTACTCAGCCATCAAAAAGGAAATCTTACCATTTACAACAACATGCATGGAAACAGAGGACATTATGCTAAGCGAAACAAGTTCATCAGAGAAAGACAATTATCATATCATATTATTCACTCATATATTCACTCATAGAAGTTAAGAAACATCTCTAAGAAAGTAAACATCAGTTGGTGATAAAAATGAATAATGAAAGACAAGTTTGCCTGTAGTGATGCTATTATAAAGTCCCTCAGTAATAGGGTTATCCCCTGGACAAGAGGTCATTGAGATAATCTCCTACCTAGGAAAGGGAACCCTTAAGAAGTGGTACTTTTTAGGGTCATTTTCTTTGATTAACAGACTATTCCCTGTCTAGTTGATGTGTGCAGGCCTTACCTATAATATTAAAGTTTGAATTAAGATACTAATGCGTTATATGTATAATTTTCCTTTAGAAAAGAAAAAAAAAGAAGAAACAAGACAAAGTGTCATAGGGGAAGGGAGGGAAGAATAAAATAAGACAAAATTAGGGAGGGAACAAACCATACAGGCTACTTATTTCAAAGCTCATCTGACATATGCATTCTATTTAAGGTACTGTGGTGGGTTGTTACATTCATGGCTCCTAAGGAAGCATGCCCTGCCCATCCACTCTCTTATGTACTCCTGTCCAACATTTGATTCTAGGTTTGATCTTCTGACATAGCGAGAATTCAGCAAATATGTCATTAACAGAGACTTAATAACTTACTGTGCATTGAGACTTTTCTTTCTGGAACCTGTCAAACATTAAGAATAATATCAATAATATCAAGTTAAGCTACCCAATAATGAGAGATGATTTGGATAGAGATGCCCATCTAAAGCCTACATCAAGATCATACAAATGATGGACGGTCTTAGTCCCTGTGGCCTCAGGTGAACCTCCACATGATGAGAGCTGCAAGGGGAAAGCTAGAAAAGGCCAGCCTGCTCTTCTGAGATCAGCCAATCCACAAAACTGTGAGAATTAACCACTCAGTATTGGGGTGGCTGGTTATATAGTAATAGACAGCTGCTACCTCACCAGTTATCATCATGCTATTTCATGATAATCTTGAGATTAGGTATGCCCTATGAAAATTGATGAACAGATCTGAGTTTGAATGTGGCAGCGGAACATCATCGATGGGTTGATCCAAAGTAAGGCTTCTACCTCTCTGCCTTGCAGAATTAGCCCTTAGAGACAAGAGTTGAGTTATAGAATAGTTTTGTACAGTTGAAATTATTAGTTCTTGATACACAGATATAGTTATTGCTTTAGATACAGATATAGGTGGATACATTCTATCATCTATCTATCGATCGATCCATCGACCCATCTATCTATCCTTTTCAAATATTGCCATATGACCTTTCAAAGTGATTGTAGCAATTTTTATTGTAGTCAACCATGTAAGTTTCTCCAAACACTCCCCTTTCCTCTACACCATAAACTGGAAATGTATCATACTGGTAAGTGAAACATGGTACATTGAAGTGTTCATTTGCATTTCTTTACATGGATTAACATCCCTTAACATATTCACGTGACATTTTCATTTATTTTTCACTGAATTCACTTTTGAGATCTTCAACACAATTTTTTCTAGGAGTGCTAAATTTTTAAAATTTATTTTAAGGAAAATTAACCTTGCTATAGACTACATTGTGTCCCTTCATAATCCATACTGAAGCCCTAACACCCAATGTGATAGTATATGGAGATGTGCCAGGAATGGCCAGTAATCCCTGCACCAAGGGATGAGAGATGACTTCAAACTTTGCTGTGAAACAGAAGAGAAGGCAAGGGGGTCGACACTTGGGGATGAAGACCCTTTGCTCTTCTTTGCTCTTGCTTTTATTGGCCCTTCAGGATAATCACAAATCCCTATCACTGTTTCTCAAGCACCAGGTGTGTGACAAGGGGTCTTACCGAAACTAGGAGGATTCGTTTAAGGGAAAGATACTGTACGCTAAACTGTGTATTCTATGAGTTCTGCTAAACCTAGCCCAAGGGATAATGCTTATATCTCTTAGATCACAGGGCAGCTGGATGGGCTAAGAAAGCTCCAGGGAAAGCAACTCCCTGGGCCATTCCAACAGTGAACGGTTTACGCAGGCCTCAGCATCCCAAAGGCCTACACCCTTCTCTGAAAACTTCTGTCCTCTGCATCCTCTGTGTTACATTTTAGCAAGCCAGGTGTTATGAATGATTTCATGCTCTACATTAGCCCCAACAGTGCCGGGCCTTTAGGAAGTGATTAAGCTTTGATAAGGTCATGAGAGTGGGCCTCTCATCATGGAATTAGCGTCTTTATAGGAAAAAATATCAGAGTCGTCACTGTCTCACTCTCTACATGCATGCACTGAGGAAAGACCATGTCAGGCCAGAGCAAGACGGTGATTCTCTGGGAAGCAGAGTCTCACCAGGAACCGAATCGACCAGCACTTTAATCTTGGCCTTCTCAGACTCCAGAACTGTGAGGAATCAATTTCTGTCATTTAAGCCCCCAATCTATGGTTATTTTGATATGGTAGCAGAAACTAACCAACACAGTCATATATATAGTAGATAACTTATCCCATTTGATGTTTGTGTTTGACTTAATATTTTGTTCTTTGGACAGGCGGAACATTTTATATTTTTTGTAATCAGTTTTAGCAATATGTCCTTTCATGCATTTCTTGACCCTTATGGTCAGAAAGATCTTTCCCATCAATATTTTCAATAATTATTCCTTGTTTCATTTTAGCTCTTTTATCATTTTATTCTTTAATTTTTAAGCTTTTTATTCATCTGATTATTTTTCATGTAAGAAATAAAAATAAAAAAAAGAGGTACTGGGATTCTGATGTTTCATCTATTTAGTTTGCGACTTTTTGAAACACCTTGCCCTCCACCCCCACCCCAGACAGCAGCTCTTTGTTTCAGTGCTATTTGTTCTTTTCTCCACTCCTTATATTTATTTAGAAATGTTTTAAACTTGATATTCTATCCTAATGATCTACCTATACCTAAAATGCAAAATTCTTCTAATTGCTGGAGTTTTATCACACTTTTGATAATTAATAGACTTGTCTTCTCTCACCATTTCCCCTCCAATCTTTAAAACACTGATGCTATGTATAGATTTTTCCATATGAGCTTTAGAATCAAAACACTTGTTTTCAGAAAAGGGAAGAGAATTATTTTCCTTTTTTATTGTATTGCATTATGTCCACTGATTAGTTTAGAAAGAAATATCATTTTAACAATTTCAGCTCTTCCCATCCAATTCCAAAATATGTCCTTCCACTCATTCTTGTCTCCTTTTATGTTCCTCAATAGAGTCCTAAATTTTATGCATGTATTTTCTGAATCCCCCAAATCCTAAAGGTATTCAATTGTTTGTCCCAGTTGCTGTTGTTGAAATGTGATCTTTTTATTCTATTTTTGAACTGGTTCTTATTTTATCAGGGGCACCAGTGAGTTAGAATATTCATTATTTTCCAGCCAGTATATCTTATGTTTTATATATTTTATATTTGTTCACTATATTTTATAATTACTAATATTCTCCCTGATGTCAAACAGGCAACTTGAAAATAATTAAACCTGGATGCTCCTATTTCCTTTCAACATAGGAAACCTGCTACTTCTGGTTCAGTGGTGAGCCCTTGAACTCTGGAACGACATGGCCTGCACTCGCAATCCTGTCTTAACAACATGAGTTTCTTACCTTCTCTATGGTTTAGTTTCTTCATCTGTAAAAAGACGGTTACAATAGTACTTGCTTCACAGGACTGCTGGACAATTAAATGAGTTAATACTGAAAAAATGTTTAGAGCAATGCCTTTTTTTTTTTAGACCAATGCTTTACATATAATAAAGACTCAGTAGGTGTTCTCTCTTTGTTGCCTCACACACTAAATCTATAAATCACACAGCAATAGCCATTTGTGCTCTGGCTTCCCTGGAAGGGCAATTTAAAGGCTCTGTGATGTGATGTCAATGCAAGTGCCTTGCAAATTTACACTATTATTAGAACACAAAGGAATTGTAAACAGCCAGGTGGCAAATGCATCTATTCATTCAACTAGCATTTACTATGTGGAGGGAGAAGTAGAGAAGGTCTAGAACCAGTTTCAAATTTTATTTCATCTGTTACGAAGGTGTTTTTCTGGGTGGGGGGTTGGGCGAGCCTGGTGGTAGGTATTGAGAAAGGCACGTATTGCATGGAGCACTGGGTGTTATGCATGAACAATCAATCTTGTAACACATAAAAAACAAAATACACATATTTGGGGGAAAAAATAAATAAATAAAACCGCAAAAAAAAAAAAAAGTGTTTTTCCTTGTTGCAAAGGTTTGTTAGAGTTAAGTCCAGATGAGAGATTCTGATCGCTGATTGGGAATTCTTTCTCTAGATAGGGCCAGAGAAACATATTGATGACCATTCTTTTTATGACTACACCGATTGGTTCCTTAATGCAGTCTGGATGCATACACAGAGCTGGAAAGAAATGCTTTGTTAATATTAGCTAAGAGAGACTGGATACACATCTACAGCCAGATACTCCCCTAATTATTTTATATTCACTCGATTAACTATTTCCACAAAACTTGGAAAGTAGGCAAAAATATCATCTTTATCTTATCAGGTAAAGATGAAAACCTTATCAGAGGTTTAAGTGGGTTACCCCCAGCCTTATATAGCTAGAGCTGGGGCCAGGGCACCAACTCTCTGAACCCTGGGTCTGTGCTCTTCAACAATTCTCTAGACTACGCCAGGCTATGTGTGGCTTTTCTACCTTCATTTCCCCCGCGATATACGTATTTCCCTTCAGGAACTTTGTACCAGTGCTGTCTATTCTGAATACAAGTGTTTGGTCTTCAGGAATAATCTAGCATCAGTGATTTATACCTGAATATCAATTGAAAGATGGCAACTTTTTCCAGGATGAAAGGGAAAGGAAAAAGGAGCCAACAAGTAATAAGTCTATAGCTTTCATCTTATCCCCTCTTAGAAATACATTCTTTGAGTTCATCATCGCACATGAAGAAACTGAGATTCAAAGCCAATGTCACTTGTTCAACATCATGAAGCTTTTGAGCTCTGTGACATTGAATTAGATCTAGTCACTGAGACTGAATTTTCTATGAAATATTCAAAATGGTGTTGCTGTTGGACATTCCAGGCATCGGTCTATGACGGCCATGGGAGAGAATGTAGGCGGTAACAATTTCTCCTTTCCCCCTGAGAACACCACAGAGTAAAGCCAGTTTGCGTTAAGTCGTCACTTCTACTTGATTCCTAGACTGGGTCATTAGCTGCTTTCTGTATGTTTCAAAATATTGCCCTTCCTAACTCATCAGTCAAGAAGCATGTGCCCCATTGACCTTATATTTGTGATGAAAAAGCAAGAGATGGGAAAAGAACAGACTGTGAGTTGGGGAAAATACATTCAAAACAAAATCTACCCCAGCTGCCCATGCAGTCTTGAGAAGGCACACATAATTAAAAAAACATTGTGAGTGGTAAAAGCTATGAGAAATAAGAAAGAAAAGAAAGAAGAAAGAAAGAAAGAAAGAAAGAAGAAAAGAAAGAAGAAAAGAAGAAAAGAAAAGAAGAAAAGAAAAAAGAAAAGAAATAAGAAGGAAGGGGAAAGAAAGGGAAGGAAAGATGGAAGGAAGGAAGGGAGGAAAGAAGGAAAGAAGGGAGGGAGGGAGGAAGGAAAAGAAAGTAAAACCAGAAGCTTAGTATATCAAAATTATAATTATTGGTGGAATTCCTGCCTTTTTGGATTACGTAATTAAAACTTAGTGTATCATCATCATAAATAAGGTGCTCTGCAGTAATAATCATAACATTTAAAGGGGGCTTACTTTATGTGAAGCACTACTGTCAGCATCTCATATTAATTAAATTGCATAATATTCCCAATGTCTATGAAGTAAACACTATTATTATTCTTCCTCAGTTACAGCTAAAGAACCTGGAACCCAGAGAGGTTAAGTAACTGGCCCAAGGCCACACAGTCAGTAAGCTAGGCTTTGTACTCAGGCTGGTTTCAGAGCCAACATGTGTGCCATAGGCTTTCTCTTCTTAAGTGACTTTAGTCTATTGTCTTGTTATTTTAATGCTGGTGATAAGGATGTTTTGAACAGCATCACTTTTTATAAACTTTCCAGGGGTCCTTGAAAGAAAAACTATTTAGCTCCATTAGATCTAATTTTTAGATGATATAATTCAGGTCTTCTCAATTTGGTGCATTGTTCTTTCATTGAGTAGGAGAAAATAAATTCTACTAGTACTGCTTTAATTTTGTAAATATTTTCTTGTAGGGCTTTCAGTTTTCTGCAAGATATAGTGTAATGAATGAGGATAATTGTGCTTAAATGTCTGCTAAATTCACCACTCAGTGTTATGCTCCTTTTTATATTTTATAGCGTCAACTCTTTTCTAACTGAATTTATCATAGTTAATATCTCTTAATCCTTGTATTCTTAGTGTTTGCCCTATATGTACAATCCAATTATCTTACTGCAGCTTCTCCCTATCTAGATGCATAACTTTTATACAGATTACACTTAAGCTTTGTACTTTTGAGGCAAGAGTGATGACTTTTTTCTCTTTTTTTAAATGAGAAGTAACTTAAACACAGTATAACATACTGCTGTTGGGTCAAATGTACACCCTCGTGCAACCAAAATCCACATCTCTATCAGCCCAAGAAGTACCTTTGTGCCTTTTTCTGATCAATCAGACTTCCTCAAAGCATTTTGGTTTCTATCCCTACACATTCGTTTTGCATATTCTTGTACTTCTTACAAAATAGCATCATGCTTACACACACTTTTGTATCTGGTTTCTTTTTGCTCACCAAATTGTTTTTTAAGTTCACCTATGTAGCTGCACATGTTGATAGTTGGTAATTTTGTTTTAAATTGTTTTTTTTTCTTTTTTTGAATGAAGTTCCATTTTGTGACTATCATTTTTAAAGTCGTGCATTTGTTGATAGACACTCGAGTTCCCATCCAGTTTGTGACTATTTTAGTTATTATTGCTATGAACATTCCTTCACAAGTATTTTTGCGATAATATGCTTTTTTTCTATTGAGAAATTACCTAAGAATGGAGGTCTTTGGACATAGGTAAGTGCGTATTTAACATTATAAGAAATTGCCAAGCAATTTTGAAATGTGATTGCATTTTTTTTTTTTGCCTCCTACCATCAATCTGTGCAAGTCAAGTTGCTTCATTCCTTCTTAACATTTGGTATTGTCAGACTTTTGTTGTAGTTGTGACTTTTTGCCATTCTGTGAATATGAGATATTTTCTTGCAATGATTTTAATTTGCATTTTTCTGATGACTAAGCAGGTTACATTTCCATAGACTTATTGGACAGTATTATATCTTCTCATTGACAGTCTGTTCAAGACTTTGACCCATTTTTCCCCCCCCCGGTCTGGGTTGTATGTTGTAGCAGAGCTGAAAGAGATGCCATTTGATTCCTCTTCAGGTGAGGGCATCAGCCAGTTCAATGTTTACGTCATTCAGCTGCAGAGAGCCACATGGCATAGGCTCAACACTTCTGATGGAGTTTAAAGGCCTGCCCATTTGGGCTGAGTGCAGCCAACTCTGATGCATCGTATATGCTTCAGACTTCCCTGTAGCGTAGCTGGCTGAGAGTTTTTAGGTCTGCATCAGTTTGGCTACTACCTCTGTCCAGTCCTCGCTTTTTCTTCCTTCCTTCCACAGCTGTTGATTAGTAAAATACAATTGTATGTTAAAATCTCTGTCTCTGCATCTGCAATCACAAAACACCATCTGTGGTCACTGGTACCTGGAAAGGTTTGAGAAATCAAGGGTGAAGACAGAGTTTGAAGAAGAATTATCTGTCACATAGCTGGTCATAAAGACCCACCATTGGTAGGTAGTGTAGTACAAACAAGTGCTGTCACTAAGTAGTGTTGAATTCAGAGTAACTGATCCATGAAGAAAGTTAAACATGGAACCAATGTTAAGCCTGGTAATTTTGTTAAGCCAAAATTAGGACTCAATTTGGAAAATAATGGCATTCTGATACCAGATTGGGGACAATGGGTGGATGTCCTCTTATGCTTTGAAAAGTCAAACTCCTCTGAACCGGTCAAAATGACCCATCTGTCCCTATTAAGATCTAACACGTATAAATGGAATCATATGGTACTTGTCTTTCTCTTGGTTATTTTGTTAAGCTTAACTAACTGGAATTTAAAAACAAACAAACAAACAAAAAAAGATCTAACATACCCTTGGTGCAAGAAGACAATGAAGAAGCTTCTACCTCTAGCACAATCTGTATAACCCCCTTAGGATCTACCCTCATACCCTTCCTGGCCACTGGGTAAGCCACCACTGACAGTAGAAAAGGCCATGGTAAACTAGGTTCACTGAGAGCAATGGGGTCATTAAGATCCCAAAACAGGGGCGCCTGGGTGGCTCAGTGGGTTAAAGCCTCTGCCTTCGGCTCAGGTCATGATCTCAGGGTCCTGGGATCGAGCCCTGCTTCAAGCTCTCTACTTAGCGGGGAGCCTGCTTCCCCCTCTCTCTCTGCCTGCTTCTCTGCCTACTTGTGATCTCTCTCTCTCTCTCTCTCTGTCAAATAAATAAAAAAAATCTTAAAAAAAAAATCCCAAAACAATAGAGGTCATATGGTAGCACTTACCTTCTAGAATCCAAGTAGATAAGATTATCATGAATGGCAGGGTTGGAATGGCATCCAAGAGGTCTGACATACAGACTTATGGGAGGGCTTAACAAAATGCACCCCTAGTGGTAAAACAGTGGAGTAGCCCACAAGGATAATACTCAGCTTTTATCATTAGAAAAAATTTAAAAGTCATGTGCAGCAGGGTGAGAATAGTTGTCCAATAAAAACAAAGCCATGATTCTTTGCCAGGTTTCTATACATGCACCAGTTTTAAAAATCTGGAACATAATGCCTAAAGAGGGGTCTGGCCCTCTGGAGGAAGGATCCTGCCACACCATGGCAAAGAGATGCAATGATTCTCCCATTCTTTCCCCAAAGAGACTTGCAACCATTTATTCAGGAAACTGCCCTCTGGGAGAGTGGGGACTGAGAAAACATTTCAGAGGTCTGAGCTGATATCCGTAACTGGAAACCTGAGCATTGTCCATTATTGTTCTGTTAGAAGGGTTTCTGTGGGGACCGGGTAATAGTCAGGTGGAGTCCTAGTCAAAGTCCATGTTACTGGGTCTATGATCCCATTCAGTGATCACTTCCCCAGTCTCTAACTAGATAACTGCAATTAGCATACTTGATGATTGGTGCAATCCCCACATCAGTGCCTTGGCTGATGGGGGGTAAGAGTTATTACAGAAGACCAAGTAGAATCCTCTGAAGCTCCACTTGCCTCCTCCCAGCCAAGAAAGTAAATTAAAAACATCATATCCTGACTAAGCTAAAACTAGGGCCACTCTTAGGGACCTAAAGGGTGCATAAGTGGTGACCCTGCCATATATCCATGCACTTTATAAATTCGGCCCTTATATAAAACAGATGGCTCATGGAGGATGAATCAACCTTGTATGGCAAATGAGACTTTGAATACTTGATTAGGTGAATGACCTTGACATAGGAAATTATTCTGGGTGATAACTGGTCGGCTCAGAGGTGATCACAGTGTTTCTCTTGAGAGGAAAATAGAAGTTAGAGAGAGAAGGAGATGCAGTGACAGGTAAATTGTGGTGATGGCTTTGAACATGGAAGAAAGGGCTCCACACCATGGAGCCCAGGGAGCCATAAAATGCTGAAAAGGATGAGGAAGTGACTTTTCTTCTCAGAGCCTCCAGAAGGAACCAGCTCTGCTAACACTTTGACTTTAGTCCAGAGAAGCTGAGTTCAGATTTTAGACCTCTGGAAGTGTAAAATAATATATTTGTGCTATTTTAAGCCATTAATTTGGGAAAACCTGTTATAGAAGCTGCAGGAACTATCAGAGGAGGATTTTTGTTTATTTTATCATTTTAAGGATTCTATTCCATTGTTTTCTAGACTCCATTTGATGAAAAGTCAGCCATTATCCATTTTCTTATTTACTGTATGAAATACACACATATATATGTTTATTTCTTTAGCTGCTTTTAAGATGTTCTCTTTATTTTGGTTTTCAGCAGTTTGACTGTGAAATGCTCTGGCCTATATTCTCTCTGTATCGATCCCACTTGGCATTTGCTCACCAGAGGTTAGTGGTATTAATGAAATTGGAAATATTTCATCTAGTATCTCTTAAAATGGATTATCTTGCCCATTCTGTGTCTTGTCTTCTGATGGAACTTTAGTTCAATATGTGTGACACTGTTAGCTAAGACCTTGTAACTTGTCAAAGTTTTCTCATTTTCCTAATCTTTCCCTTCACTTTGAATTATTTTGATTATGCTAACTTCCTATATGTAGTTTTTTTTCTTACACACTGTCCAATTTTGTTGGTGCCATCCTCTTTTTTATTTCAGTCACTATACATTTTCTACAAATTTATTCAGTTATTGTTAAGCGGGTCTACACCACTCTGAATTCTTCCATCTTTTCCTGAAAACTTTTGACCATCTTTTCCTGCAAATACTAATACCATAGTTATTGTAAAGTCTTTGTCTTTTAATTTTAACATCTGGGATACTTTTAGATCTGTTTTTATTTAATACTTTTCTCTTGTCTATGCATCATATTTTGTCTGCTTTTCTGCATGCCAGGTAGAGTTTTATTCTGCACTGGTATTGTGAAGTATACATTCAGAGATTTGGAGTTCTTTTATCTGCACTTGCAGAGAGATTGATTTGAGTCTAGCAGCAGTTAAATTATTGATGGATCATCTCCAGTCCTATGCAACTTATGTTTAGACTTTTTGAACTCTATTTAAATTTCCCCTTAATCCTAGGGTTTAAAGCTTAGATCTGTGATGCCTTTACTTCTAAACCATGGCCCGTATGGGTTTCTGATGGAAAGTTTGAGGGTTTTATCAAGACAGTCTCCCAAGCACAGGATAACTGGTGCTAAATCTGCTCAACTCTTCAGTCTCTTCATTATGCCTTTCAACTAGATCCCTGGCATTCATTAACTGCACACATGCATTTCTAGAGTGTAATAAATGTTGATATGAATTCATGTGCAAACTTTGGGGGGGCCCCTTCTGCACCACCTTCCTTTCTGGTATGCCTTCCCTTAATGTCCAGCAGCTCTGATAGTCCCCAAATCTAACCTCTTATTCCTCATCCCAGTAGGACTAGTACTTTCTGCTTGAGCTCTCTTTTCCTTGAACTTTCTTGACTGAGGCATACCCTCCAAGGGAAAACAAATTTTAAATAAAACAAACAAACAAATAAATACCTTTATTAAATCTATTCAACCCAGTTAAGAACAATTTCTTAATTCTCACTAATGCATAATTAACCGTCTCAGGTTTATATACGACAGTGTCATCCCAGAACACATTTCGTTAGTAAAGACTGTCAGCTTCTCTCTCATTACTCAGTGTCATTCTCCCTTTAGCACATCACAGGGGGAAGCTGTAAATAATCTTCAACGTCTTTGACCATCCCCCAAAAGGAGCAGTACAGAACCCCACATCACCCTGCATTGTACATAATCTTTACGTACCACACCATGATAAGTACCATATCATATTTATGATTATGTCAAAAATGTATGGCTCAAAATCAAACCATTTTTTTCTTTTACAGAAAAAAGTTATGCTTTCATAAAACTAGAGCTTTACATAGAAAATCAGGTTTGTGTGGGACATAATGCACAGATTTAGAAACCGAAACTTACCTTCATTTTTGTACGTTTGTTAGTTGGCTTCTTTGTTTCTGTCTGATTTCAGCAACCAAGTAGTGGAGATAATCTATTCTTTAAGAGGCGTAATAAATCACCATAGTGATAAGTAATTTATATAAATAAAAGTAGTGATATAAGTTTCAGATTTAGCCTCTTAAATGTAATACTAACAATTATAGTGGCAATGGGAAGAGCTAATGTGTTCTGGATGCCTAGTGTTCAGAACACTCTATTGAGTTTAATCCTCTTATTAAACCTGTGAGGTAGTGGGATTTATAAAAACATCAAAGAATTATTTATTGCATTTCTTAAAATATAAAGCAACACCATGAAATACTACTAGTTTGCACACACCTTGTGGTCTATCCATCTAATACCCATTTGTTGACAGTACTGATCGCTGTGTCCACTGGGAATCATAAAATATTCCTGATGGCCTCTGCAACAAGAGATTGTTATATAAACAAATACATTATTAGGACAGAGTACAATATGTGCAATTGTAGGCACATGGAAAAATCTTACAGATGAAATAAGAAAAAAATGGCACACAAAGATTTTGACTTTATAAAGTGGAAGAATTAGATCAGTGAATGCTTCCTAGAGTAGCTAAGTTTGATAGATCAGATGTTACTTCACAGTACGTTCAATTTCTCTACTACTTCTGATCTCCATGTTGGATAGAGTAGGCTTCCTGGCCTCATGATTTTGGGTCTGAGGTTGAGCAAATCAAGCTAACTTGATTTGCTTTGGCTAGTGGTTATTAGCAGAGATGATCCAAAGGGTAAATGAGCTTGTTTCCTTGAGCTCCTGACTTTCATCATGAGAAGAACATGTCTTACCTAAACCCTGATCTGAGGAGAATGACACACATATGGCAAAGAACCAAGCCCAACCTGCATCATGGAGGCAATCCCAACTAGTTGAGTCTGAATCAACCAAATCCATGTGGACTGGCAAACTTTCAAGAGACAAGTGAATACAATGGTATATACCTGATAAGGACTGAATGTTTGTGTCTCCCCAGCCAAATTCATATTTCAAAATCCTAATTCCTAATGTGATGATGTTCAGGGGTGAGGCCTTTGGGAAGTGATTAGGGTTAGTAGATCCATGAGGATAGGGACTTCATCATGGGATTAGACCCCTATAAAAAGAGACAGAGATACAAGATCTCTTTCAATATATATGCACCAAGGAAAGACCATGTGAGGATATAAGAAGATAGCCTTTTGCAAACAAATAAACAGGCTCTCACCAGACACCAGATCTGCTGGCACCTTTATTTTGGACTTCCCATCTAGAACTGTAGGAAATTAATTGTTTAAGCCACCCAGTCTATGGTATTTTGTAGTAGCAGCCCAAAATGATTAAGGCCATGCCACTGACATTTTGTGGTTGTCTGTTTCATAGCAAATCCTAACTGACTGGGACAGCCAGTCAATTAATCTTCCTCATCATAGTTTAATTCTCTTCCTCATCATGTTTAATTCAATATGTTGGTCATTGTGCAAAGGATTCAGCTGCACCCTTATAATGCTTTTAATTCCACCCCCCCATATTGCTTGCGAATTCAGATCACTCTCCCACTATGTAAATGACTTACTTCCGAATATACAATGATTCCTTTCTTCTTAGGGTGAAGAGAGATACCAAATTTTTTTTGCCCAGATGTAGTGTTGCATACGTTTCCATCTATAATGAGCAAGAGTAAGAAAAATATAAGGAAAATATGTAAGGATACATAATCAAAGCATCTTCTTTTGAGTCAAATTTAGCTTCTATAGAAAAGCTTGGAAATTGGGTCTTATAATATCTGATCACTATGTATCCTTTCAAGCCATCACCTCTGC
>JAPYYJ010000141.1:0-22276 GCA_028533885.1 Nasua narica | reverse complement strand
CAGGGACCGGATGAGAGCACCTTGACTTTGGAATGGCATCCATACCAAGTCATCCCAAAACATGGTCTCTGGAAATCTTCACGTGCCTCTGATGAAATCATTGCTTTGCAAGCTCCAGCATCTAGAGCCAATTTTCTCCATGTTCTTCTAACCTTTACTTGCCTTCAGTCCACCTGATATTTGCCCTGATTGTTTCTGGAGAAATTAGATCACTTCCAGCAAGAGCTGAATCCCAAGCCTCTGCTCACCCAACAACAGGAAAGAATATGCACAGGCCCGCACCCGTCTTCTACTTCTCTACCACGTCGAAGAAAATGTGGCCCTCCCTCCCTCTCTCCTGTCCAAACCCAAACCCGAGATAAGACTTCGACATAAAGGAAACCAGAATACTGTTTTGAACTAGAGACACTTCTAAAAAGTAGCAGCGGCAGCAACAGTGGTGGCAGCAAACAAGAACCATTCCCAGGGCGACCAAGCATAGAACGTTATTCAATCATTTTGAAGTAATGAATGAGTATCTCAGACCTAAGTCCATTCAGTAGTTCCTAGTCACTCAAAGGGAACATTAAGGTTATGTTTGTAGACACTTTAGTTATAAATCTGATAGAGAATTTCTGGATTCATGAAGATTGAACTGAATCCCAACTAAAATTAATTGACCTACACTAGGGCTGATGATTTAGAAACTAAACCATAAACCTAAAATGTGCCAATTTGCTGATTAATTCACGTTAGAATAAGATGATCATTAGGCGCCTGGGTGGCTTGGTTGGTTAAGTGACTGCCTTTGGCTCAGGTCATGATCCTGGAGGCCCGGGATCGAGTCCCACATCAGGCTCCCAGCTCCTTGGGGAGTCTGCTTCTCTCTCTGACCTTCTCTCCTCTCATGCGCTCTCTCAATCTCTCTCTCTCTCTCTCAAATAAATAAACAAAATCTTAAAAAAAAGAATAAGATGGTATTAAACTGTCTTGCATATATAATTTTTGACTGAGAAATAAAAATGAGTACATTAAAAAAAATGAGTACATTGACCATGATTTGCCGGTTTGTAGAGTCCAACTTTTACCACTGTCATTAAACTGTCATTAAACAGGTCATTAAACTGTCTTGCATATATAATTTTTGACTGAGAAATAAAAATGACTACATTAAAAAAAATGAGTACATTGACCATGATTTGCCAGTTTGTAGAGTCCAACTTTTACCACTCTGCCTTGGCCCGGGAATTCAATCCCAATTCACAGATAATATATTTTAGTGTTCTAAAATATTTCTAGTTATTATTATTAGTGATAATACTAACTGTTTTTATCTATGGAAGTTTTTTGATGTTTTAGAAGACTCCTAATCTATATACAATACAAACACTGACGTTTAGAACATAGTGGTAGTTATTCAGGAATTCAACATACACGCTATTTTAACACCTTTATTTAACACCTTTGCAAAAGGGGGAATAATTATAAGTTTTCTAAATGGACTTTCATTTCTCTAAGCTTCTTCAAACATCAATATATGCCAGGTGCTGTTCAGGGTGGAACAAGCAACAGGCTCTGTCTCTGAGGAGTTTATGTTCTATTGAATACAACAAGAGAAGGGAATCATTATAAGCAAAATTTACCTAGGTTTTCACTCAGACTGGCTATTTCTTCCTCTTTATATTGTTCATACCCTTTGTTTACGTTGGACCAATTGAAATGGCACTACCAATCAGAAATCATAGTGGCATACCAATGAATAGAAACAGAATTTGTTTGAATTTTCCCTTGGTTAGTCTTAAACGAGACATGAGTCTGGTTTAAGAGGATATTGTGTTTCATTTTATTGGATATAGTGCCTTATGTTTAGTTTTGAAACTTAATCTTTTTTTAAAGATTTTAATTATTTATTTGACAGAGAGAGAGAGAGATCACAAGTAGGCAGAGAGGCAGGCAGAGAGAGAGGGGGAAGCAGGCTCCCTGCTGAGCAGAGAGCCCAATGCGGGGCTTGATCCCAGGACCCTGAGATCATGACCTGAGCCAAAGGCAGAGGCTTTAACCCACTGAGCCACCCAGGTGCCCCAAAACTTAATCATTGATAACAGTTGCCAAACTTGATTGATACCTAATTCAGCTGTAATACATTAGCAATCTAGTTCTGACAGCATGGCATTCAATCACGTGCAATTATTTTAAATAGATATGCATCGAATTTTGAAAAAGGTTACTTTGTGATAAAATATATTCACATGAGACTTAATAACAGATTTTCGGTGAGTGCATTGCAATTTGACGTTTGTTAGGATTGACTAAAGAGTCCATTGTAATTTGTTCCTTGAATAACGTGGACTTCTCTTAGTCTTGTTTGGAAAATACCACCATCCAATTCAATGTTTCTTTATATTCAGTCACACAAATAGAGAATATTATAAACCCCATATTGCAGAAACTTAAATCATTACCTTTCCAACTCTTCCTTGAGGACTTCAATGGAGCAAGATCTGCTAAAAAAGACTACATATCTATACCCATTATGCCCTCAGCCTTTGTGCTGTTGTTGTGGCTAAAAGCACCAAATTGAGGACTTTGAGAGTAGCGGAGGAAAAAGAGAAACACCGAATCTTTGAGGAGGGACACTGATGGAAAAGTGCTAGTATCCAGAACATTTGTCATCCTTTGAGTAGGTGAACACTGACTGTCTCAAACTGTCGGCAGTTTTTCAGCAGAAGCAATAGCTGAGAAATGCCAAAATCCATTCGATTTGAACCTTTGGTTTCATCCTAAGACCAGCTTTGTAGAAGAGTTGCTGGGATCGATTCTCAAAAACAAGTTGTATTTAATTCAGTTTGGATTCAAATGTAAACAGTTCCATGGGGTTTTAAAATTACAACTTGTCCTAAAATCTATTGAAGCACAGCAAATAGATGACACCACACAAACACCTTAATCATCAGGGGAAAAAAAAAAGGGAAATGCTCTGAAGCAAGCTGAGTTGTTTCTTCATTGCACCACAAGGGGGTGACTTCACATTGGGAGACTGTACCTATGTGATCCATGCTTTTTTTTGTTTTAATAAAGATCTTATTTATTTATTTGACAGAGAGAGATCACAGTCATCGGTTGCTAGACTGAATATTTTACTATGATGAAAGACAGAAACAGCATTTTTGTGAGATATACCTCTTGATAAAATGGCCATTAATACAGTTTTTCTTGTAGGTCACTGATTCTGATGTCATCATTTTCTCCATGCTTATGAGAGGGATGCTGACTAACCCAAAACCCAGCATCTTAGCTTTATTTTCTGCACAGAAGCAGCATGTAACATATGCAGGTTTGGGGTATGTGACTTCACATAACTGAGTTTTAATTGGAAAGTGGGATACCTGGACAAATTTTCTCCTCTCTAAAATTGTGAATACTAACTTCCATCACAGGCCATAAAAATGTATTTGCTACTATTGCTATTCCAGGAAAACAATGCATCCTGCAATGAGATCTAAGAATTTCCTCTACTGTTAAAAGGGTAAGGCTTAAAAACATGAATTCATTCCATACAGCTACACCACAAAGGGTGAGGCCAGACCTCTTGAATTACAACTATAATAGACACCAAGCAGTGTATTATAAAATATATTGGTTTGCAAATTACTTAGACTGTATTCTCTATGTCTGGATATATTCGTTTCTATCATAGTCAGCAAAATAGGACTTACATTTCCAATAGCAGCAGTGAAGACCACATCCTCTATCAAAGATAAATGGATAAAGCAGACTCACAGATCTTCCTGAAGAAGCAATATTTTAGCAGATTTATCTGGAGTTGAGGTTTTTGCTCCAAACTTTATGAGGATAAAGGAGACAATCTAATGAGAGCTTTGGTAGATTCAAAGGCTTCCTGCAGAAATAAAATATTGGTAGTTGCCATCAAGCAGTTCCTATTCCATTAAGTTATTCTACTGACTTCAAAAATGAGATAGGTACTATGTTATATAAGATATCTTTTATTTTATAAGATATTGTTTTCCTGAGAATAATAGGCATTGCTCTTAAATGAGCCCAAGCAGGGTGTATATTAATCATAAGGCTGCTGGTCAGTGCAGAGAACCCGTACTGAGGAATGGGCTAAGACCTCTTCACTCAGCTAGAACCCAGAATGCAGCACACCCCTGGAAAGATCCTGTTCCGCTGGGCACTCCTGTCCTCCTCTTTTCCCTCCAAAGCCACTGATCTCTTCCCTAAGACCTTCCTTCCCCTCGCAATCTACTCGGGCTCCTACTCCCAAGCCCAGGCTTCCATGGGTCCAATGGAACCCTCTGCCACAAGAGGGAGCTAGAACACAGGCCATGCAAGTGGACCTGCAAGATGCTCTGGGCCTCCCCAGAGCTGAACCCAGGGCCTCAAGGCAAGTGGGCCACCTCCCTCGTCAAACTCTCCAGCTCCGGGTCCAAATTCAAGGCAACCGAAGGGAGACTGGCACAAAGGGGTGAACGTCTCCTTCACCTCCATGGACCTACACATCTCAATTGGATGAGAGCACTAACAGAAGCAGTGTTGCCAGAATCCCTCCTTCTTGTATTTCCCCTCCCCAACCAGAGGGGAAACAGAAAACCACACAAATCATATGGCAAAAGATCCCCCAATCCTTTTAGGGAGCAGACTTGCAAAGCACATTCCCAACTGTATGCTTGACTCAAGAAGAGCAAAGAGGTGGCTGGAAAAAGAAACAAAAGCTTCCTAGGAAATGAAAATTAGTGGTAAGATTTCCATAGGAAATTTTCATGAGCTTTGGAAAGGAATGCTATTTCTAATGAGTCCATATGCACATACAGACACGAGAAATGGACTTCAATTTTAAGTGACAAGTCCATTTGTCTCACTGTCAGTTTGCATGATTAGTTCATAGCTGGTTTTCACAAAAGCCCAGTCAATGCATATAGGATAGAATCCAATTTTTTCAAATAATAAAAAAAGAGAGAGGAGTTAAAATTTAAATTGATGTCTGCAGGTTTCTGCTCAGCAGTTTCTAAGTATTCATGAAAAGATTCACGGAGATCATCCGCAGGATTGTCACTTGGGAAATTGAGGTGGATGGGACCCAACTGGCATGCTCTTCCTAGGCTCATTTCTGTTGAATGAAAACTTAGAAAATTTAAAAAGGATCCAGTGAGTTGCCAAAAATCCATCCAGTGGCAAGGAGTGGAAGCCTAGTATGGACCTATTTGGAAGGTTCCTCCAGGAAGACATTGAGGATTAATCCTCGAAGGGCAGAATTTTGAAAACATCCAGCCCTTTCAAGGATTCAGGGAGATATTAAGATTTTGATTAATGTGACATTAGGCTCGCCAAACTGAAATTTTTATTCAGGAAGCAAAAGCAGAAATACCTTTCAAGGCACTTTGGAATATTCTGCCAATTTGGGGATCTATGAAATCTCTGAGGCAGCCTCCAAAAACACGGGTGTGATATTCAAATGTTCATCTTGCCAACAGGAAAGGAAAACATTTTCATGAGTTAGCTAATGAGTTGGACCCAGTGAAACAGAAATCCTAGTAGCTAGGTACCTGATGTCCATCCAATTTCCTCGTCTGCTGACATCCTCCAAGGACATTGGGATGCTGTGAGCCTCAGGGGACACGAGGCTTTGGAAGGCGTGTGACTAACCGCTCCCATGGGAGTCAGTGCCATTCTCTGGCTCTCCGAGGGAATTCCTAGGTTCTTTAGGGCCGGCTCATGTCAGCATGTTCATAAGCCTCCCTGTTGGGCCTCCAAGATTCTTGGCTGATGATAAAGTAATAGAGTCAGGTACTCATCCTCTTAACTCTAAGCATCACAAATAACTTATTTGACAAAAACTAAGAGTGTCCTACTCTGCAACATACTTCCATATGCAAGAGTAAAATCTTACAAAAAGGGAAAAACAGGCTAGGCTTATTTCTCTCACAATGAGCAATTTCAGCATGGAAAAAAAACAGGACATGAAGTTTGCCATCCGATCTTTTTCATTTTGGCCGATTTTAAAGCACCTGTCAAATGATCTCTAAATGGCCAATGGAGTGGTTGATAATGGATTTTTCCAGAGAGGGGCATTGTTTTCCTCCGATCAGCCAGCCAGCAGGAAACCCACGCCTGTGTCCTTATCACCGTGAGGTGGTGTCTCTGTCAGTGGCCTACTGTGCATAGCCTCAGGACAATCCTTTGGCAGATCGTTGTGAGGACCTCCAGGATTTTAAGAAACGCATTCAGTGTTACTAGCCCCTTAGCTGCCGAGACAGCAGTAAAAAAATGTGAAAAGCTGTGTTTGCAGGAATCATTTCCAAAAGCCCCTTGTTCCAGATGAGATGCAAAGAAGGTTTTTATAAACATGTGGCTGTTTCTTTTTTTATTTAAAAATTTTATTTATTTATTTGTTTGTTTGTTTGTTTATTTATTTATTTATTTGAGAGACAGAGAAAGTGAGAGAGAGCGTGAGAGGAGAGAAGGTTAGAGGAAGGAGCAGACTCCCCGCGGAGCTGGGAGCCCGATGTGGGACTCGATGTGGGACTCGATCCCGGAACTCAAGGATCATGACCTGAGCTGAAGGCAGTTGCTCAACCAACTGAGCCACCCAGGCGCCCCATGTGGCTGTTTCTTAATGAAAATAGAGAATGCTATTCATGCCTATCGTTTGCTCCTAGTGCTTCTGTGGTTTCTCCATAGCTATATGTACTATTGTACCATAGTACAATTGGTAGAAGTTTTCAAACAGATGAATATGAGGAGAAACTGCGCTAAAATGGATTTTACCTTGGTATCTAATTGTAATAGGCATTTTCATATTCTCCTCATACCTTTTGAGGAAGGGTATGAATTAAGGAGCATGAAGAAATCCATGTGTCTTGACTTCATGCCAGAAACTATTTTGCAGAAACATGTGTTACACTCAATGTTTAGTATACACTATTACAAAAGCCCAGCTTTTCTGAGGAAGAAAAAAAATTATCGTTTCTGTCATTTGGGTTGAGTTCTTTCAGTGATCTTTAAAATGCATGGGAAGTTCTGTCATCTTCAAAGGCAAACTCTATGTATGATTTCTAGGATAGAAAACAGATAGAAAATGGTGGGTCTCATGGAATGTCAGGACTATATAAGGCCTAAATGAGCACGCACTCAAAACTCTCAAATTGCTCCTGTCTGAGAACCACTAGCCTATGTGGATAATTTTAGTATTCTGACAAGGGACACCTTATCCAATACATTGGGTAGTAGGAACAAAACTCTTCTACCTTTCCACAAGTGTAAAGGGAGAGAAGGGGAAAAAAATACATTTTCTTACTTGATCTTGAAAAAACAAACTAGATAGGATTAAATAGGAATAATCTCCCTTGAAACTTCCTTCAAACTTGAATATCTGTTTTATAATGTAATTGAGTAAGCGGTAATAATATTGGAATGTCTCATGCTGTTAAGGTGAAGTCAATTTTGAAATAAAATGATTAAAGCATTGTCATCACCATACTGGTATGGCTCATTTCAGCATTTAAGTTCCTCGTGTGTAGGAAGCCCGGTGTTACCCACATTATCTACAAGGCTAAATTGATAATTCTCTTAAGAAAGAAGTTGGGAACAAAAGAGTAATATACTAAGAATCTTAATTCAAATCTCTCTTGATTTCAAGATACAGAGACCCATGCAAACTGGCTTATGTGGCAAGAACATACTTGATGGCTGCAAAATATACTGAAAGGCTCAGAGGGCCTATCTCAGAACCCAGAGCAGGTGGGGAAGGAGACACTCAAGCCTCCTCACTGCAGTGCCTCTGGTCAACTAATTAGAATCCCCCATCGCAATTCCAAGAGCTCAGAGGGAACATCCCATGGGGCCAGTATGAGCCAACAGCGACTCATCATTCAAATGATGAGTCACAAAAGCCACATTGTAAAGGGATGGCCCCAAAGGCAGAGCACCACTCTGCACGTGTGGGAAGAGCTCTCAGAGAAAGGGCAGCAGGATGGTATCCACTACGAAAAGCTGAGAACCAGTAGCGCAAAGCATTAAGGCTGCTATTTCTAGCCCCACATGGGGTGATTCTGGGCCTTCGGGCTGCATCCCCTCTCGCCCTCCGTCTGCGAAGCAGAGCCAATTAGAGCACCTGCTGCTTCAGGCTGCTTCGTGGGGGATGCAGAGAAAAGACTCGGCACGGTGCAAGTGGCACACGCTCGAGGTTTTATCTCTTATGTCATTAAAACCATTCTACTGAGTGTGGTAGGTAGAGTCACAGCCCCCAAAGGTGACAGTGCCCAACCGAAGGCATCTGCAAATCCGTCAGGCAGAGGACTAGCAGAGGGAAAGTCAAATGGCTGATCAGTTTACCTTGAAATAGGGAGATGATTTTGAATGACGTGGGTATGGGATTATTTGGGATGATGACATCCAATGTAATCACATGGGTCCTTAAGTGTAGAAAAAGAAATGAAAACAGAGAGTCAAAGAGATACGATGATGGAACAGAATCAGACAGATGCGATGTTGCTGGCTTTAAAGATGGCAGAAAAGGGGCCATGAGCCAAGGAAGTGAGGCACCTCTAGAAGCGGGAGAAGTCAGGAAGTGGATCCCACCAAGAGCCTACAGGATGGAAGGCTTGTCTGCGAGCACCTTGATGTGACTCTGCTGAGACCCGTGCTTCCCTGCAGCTGAAATGGAGACCTGGCCAGCGGTGAGCTGCGCTCCCACCAGTGCACTGACACGGGGCCACTGAGACAATACATGGATGCTCCCGGAAGGTCCTCCGAGGCCTCCGCAAATAACATTCAAAGAGCAAGCACCTCGCCACACACCACAGATGGGTCATTAGTGTCCTGGACGGCGGCCAAGTCACCTCTTCAAGGTATTAAACTACTAGCTCACCTTTTGAAATTTGTGCAGGGGCACAAAGGAGGAAAGGACAACAGCCAACGTGTATGAGCCAGGAAAAAAAAAAAATGACTGACTATTTTTCTCAAGCTAAAAGGTGGTGTCTACAAAGGAAAGAATTTTTTTTTTTTTTTAATTTTTTTTTTTTTCAAAAGCATTGGTTGCTTTACTGTTAGGACCAGCAAAATTGCTTTTAGCCCATTCTGGAAATGAATGTGTTTAAAAGAGTAGGGTAATTGTATGTACAAAGATCTTCATTATTCCTTTACAAAAGACTTTAGGCAATATAATGTTCAAATAATAACAGTTAAAAAATCAATACAAGACATTTCAACACAACTGAAAATAAAAATTGGTAGTTCTAATCTCTTTCAAAATTCTGCCATCATCTGAGAAGGAAATAGTATAGCATCAAGAGATCTTTTTCATTGATTTAAACAGAAAATATGCTAGGTTCAAATTTGATAATAGAGCCAAAGAGCACATCTGTAGTACTCAACGATAGATCTTCCATACCAGTGATGAGATCCTCAGCAAATATCCAAGATCCAAAGAGAACAGTGAGATCTTCCAAGGCAAGAGTAACAGAGAAATACTAACAGTAAATTCGTAAGAAAAACAGGGCAACTGACTGGTTCGGTCAGTAGAATATGTGACTCTTGATCTCCAGGTTGTGAGTTTAAGCCTGATAGCCTGATATTGGGTATAGAGATTACTTCAAAAAAATAAAATCTTTATATATATATGACAAAAGAATATAAATAAGGAGCGGGAAAGGAAGGGCACAGGTGGGTTCAGAGACAACCAGAAATGGACCAGATCCAGAATCCAGTACGAGATGGGCAGGGCAGAGGAGAGAGATCTGAGGGGCTCATTGTCTGGGGTGAAGCTAAGGCAGTTGGCATCTGGCATCTTGGGGTGACCGGAACAAAGGATGGCCATTGACACAGGATCAGTCGGGCTCATCGTCAGAATCCAGCACCTGAGCTGAGGATTCCAGCTCCTCAAAGCAGTCTGAAGTCAACTCCCGCAGAAGATACAGATTTAGATAAAAACAAAAAACCTACACAGGACAAAAACACAGTCTTGTGAGCAAGAATAAATGACATCACCTACTAGCTTTGTGACGAGATCTACAGTATCTCTAATACCAACTTGGGCATATATGCAGAATGTCCCCTAAGCTGGAGCTTGACAATACCAGCGGGTAAGTGGTGAAACTCTGACAAACCAAGTGTGTAGAGGGAAGGGGGAGGGAGAGCAAGAGAGAGAAAGTAACAGCAAAAATCTCCCTCAGAAGCAGCCTATCTTGGGGCACCTGGGTGGCTCAGTGGGTTAAACACCTCTGCCTTTGGCTCAGGTCATGATCTCAGGGTCCTGGGATCGAGCCCCACATTGGGTTCTTTGCTCAGCAGAGAGCCTGTTTCCCCCTCTCTCTCTGCCTGCCTCTCTGCCTACTTGTGATCTCTCCCTGTCAAACAAATAAAACCTTAAAAAAAAAAGGGGGAGAAGCAACCTATGTAAACACAAAAACAGGGGCCCCTGGGTGACTCAGTCATTAAGCATCTTCCTTCGGCTTAGGTCATAGTTTCAGGGACCTGGGATCCAGCACCAGGTCGGACTTCCTCCTCAGCTGAGAGTCTGCTTCTCCCTCTTCCTCTGCCTGCTTGCTGCTCCCCCTGCTCCTGTTCTCTCTTTCTCTCTTAAACAAACAAACCAATAAATAAATAAGTAAAAATTTAAAAACCACAGGAAGACATGCTTCTAGCTACCTACTTTAGCCAGTACCAAAAAGCTAACAATATCAATAGTGTAGCTGTCAGTTGCTCCAGATGAAATCATTGTATGAAATCAAAATATCACCAAGAGTTTGAAATAGGATAACCATGAAATAATATCTACTAAATCAGCATATGAAATTATGACACAGAAGAGGGAGACATAAATGAAATAAAAACAGGTAACTATGGAGATTAGCTAACTCATTTCATTGGTTGAAAATAAGTAATATAGTGAGTAATATAAAACGTAGAAAAATAAATCTAGCCCAGAAGGATATCGGTAATTAGCAAGAAAGAGAGAGAGAAAATTTTGCACCCCAGAAATAGACTCAATATTCTTTTAAAGTATACAAGAGACCCTTAAAAATACTAAAGATGTACAAGATCACAAGGAAATCTCAACCGATTTCAAAAGGAAAACCAATACCATGTAGGAAGTATCCTCCTATAAAATACAATTAAATTGTTAAATCAACAATAAAAAATAATTTAGAGAGAGATTTTATTTTTTATAAGATTTTATTTATTTATTTGGCACAGAGAGAGAGAGAGAGAGAGAGAGAGAGAGAGATCACAAGTAGGCAGAAGGCAGGCAGAGAGAGAGAAGGAAGCAGGCTCCCTGCTGAACAGAAGAGCCCGATGTGGGGCTCGATCCCAGAACCCTGAGATCAATGACCTGAGCTGAAGGCAGAGGCTTTAACCCACTGAGCCACCCAGGCACCCCTAGGGAGAGATTTTAAAACTCAATCCCAAAGAACTGCAGAAAGTAAGTTCTGCATGTCAGTACATGTGGGATACAGTTAACACAGATACGGAAGAACTTGCTTCTGTGTAAGACATAGAATCTTTTAGAAGACCATCTCAAGCACCCAACAATGACAGCCAGCTGGATAGGCTACAAAAATCACAGGTTTTCAAACTCCTCGGAAGGTCTAAGATTCATGCACAATAAAGAAGCATTAAGAAAATAAATTCCAGGGGTACCTGGGTGGCTCAGTGGGTTAAGCCTCTGCCTTTAGCTCAGGTCATGATCTCAGGGTCCTGAGATTGAGCCCCGCATCGGGCTCTCTGCTCAGTGGGGGGCCTGCTTCCCCCTCTCTCTCTGCCTGCCTGCCTACCTGTGATCTCTCTCTCTGTGTCAAATAAATAAATGAAATCTTAAAAAAAGAAAGAAAAGAAAAGAAAGGAAATTCCAGAAAGATGACTCTGGCTAAAAAATTAGAGACTCACCGTTGCTATCATCCCCAAAGAATCAGCACAAGGAAATCTTCCGTGGGTGGGGGTCAAGAGAAGCCAGATGAATTTTTAATGATAATACAAGGCACATGTGTGCTAGTGCGGTAGGTTAGAGTAACCAGCTCCAGCCAAGGAGTGGGCCATCCCCGTGAGCAGAGGGTTTTGTGCCTACAGCTCAGAGCAGGACAGGATGGCTGAGAGACACACCAGGCACTCCTTCCCAAGGCTGCAGGTGGACTGAACACTGCTGGAGATGTCCCTCAGCCATGGGAGCATTCCCAAAACACAAGGCAGCAGCAATCCAGAGCACCTATGGGGCCAAAGTGAAAGGTGAAACAGGTCTTTTGTGGTAAGGATCCAGCAGCTGGGCACCTAATGGTGCTCAGAGAGTTGAGTGCCTGACCTTGGTTTCACCTCAGGTCATGATCTTGGGGTCGTGCAATCGAGGCCCATGGCTGGTTTCATGCTCAGTGCGGAGTCTGCTGGAGAGTCTTTTCTTCTGCCCCTCCCCCTACTCACAGTCAGTCTCTCTCTCTCTCTCTCTCTCTCTCTCTCTCTCAAATAAAGAAAATCTTTTTTAAAAAAGAGTTCATCACCACAAATTTTACAAAATGTATTGCAGATGGAAACCTGTAGACTGAAGGAGTTCTGAAAACTCCAAGAACAAAAAATACGAAGAAACAGACTTCTAAGCACAGCGTACTAACACTGCTGAACACCAAAAAGAAAGAGAAAATCTCAAAAGCAGCCAAAAGATAAGCATTTTGTGTAGAGATTTTTAAAAGGAAATTATAGCTAATTGCTCATCAGACACAACCAATGCCAAGACTCAGAATGTGATATTCTTAACATGGTGAGGGGGAAAAAAAAAAAACCTTTCAGTTAGATTTTATACCCAGGACTGTGTTCTTCAAAAATGGAATTGAAATGGAGATATTTTCAGCGAGACAAAAGTTGAAAACATTTCTCCAGCAGACCTACATTGTAAGAAATACTAGAGGTAAATAAAGTTAAAATGATAAGGGATCCTTGAAATGTTCAAGAAGGAAGTAAAATGATAAATAACAGTCTTTGAGAAACCAAGAATTTCTATGGAAACACCTAGTTTAATCACTGGGACTACATTTGAAAACATATGCAACTTCTAAGATATTACAGAAGAAAAAATGAAATCATAAAATCATTCAATCTAAAAATAAGTTAAAAAAGACAAGGATGGATATTTATTTATTTTTTTAAGATATTATTTATTTATTTGAGGGAGATAGAGAATGAGAGAGAGGGAGCATGAGATGGGAGAGGTCAGAGGGAGAAGCAGACTCCCCGCTGAGCAGGGAGCCCGATGAGGGACTTGATCCCAGGACTCCAGGATCATGACCTGAGCTGAAGGCAGTTGCTTAACCAACAGAACCACCCAGCTGCCCCAAGGATGAATATTTATTACGATGGTGTATTTACATATACATTAATTTAGTTATCCAATTAAAAGATAAAAAGAAAATATCAAATTAAAAAGATATATTCGGTTTGAAATAGATAAACAAGAAAAGTTAAAAGGATGGAATATATAGAAAATGCAGAGAATGCCCAGAGTTTAAGTTTTTTCAGTCTATGCTCTTCTGATACTCGCTCTGTACCATGTAACCTGGAAAGTTCAAAGTCTCATTTTCAGGTGCAGCCTGCCTTCTAACAGAAAGTAAATTAGAAGCCCTTTAACCACCTGAGTTTTCTTTTTGGAGACAGAAGGACCAGACGGACACATGCTGCAGACCTCAGGCCGGGATTAGCACTACTGTTTAGGACAAACAACTTTGGAATATGCATGTGGACTTTCCCTTGCTGTTATACACAAACTGCCTCTGGTTTTCCCTGAATGAGAAAATACCAACCACGAGCAGTTGATTAGCTGATTTTACCCCGGGCCCAGTCACACGGTCCGTGGGCACGGACACTTCCTGCGTGACGCACACTCTTCCGTGGCTCTCCCAGCCAGCCGTGCTCGCAGGCCTGTGCTCCTCATGTGAGGTCATGCAGCTACACACACACACACACACACACACACACACACACACACACACACACACACTCTCACTCACTCACTCACTCACTCCAAAAAACAAAAACCAGGAAACAATACAAAGCCCAGCTTTCTCCTGCTTTCGGAGGGAGATGAGGAAACCACTGGACGTTCTGACATGTCCCTGTTCCTTAAGGAGCAGAGAGAGGAGTCATAAGGCACTGTGTAAAACTAGCCAAGAGCTCCGACCATACTCGCACCATGCTGACCCATTGCCAATGTCAAGTCTGTGGTCCACTCTCCCCCCAGGAGAAGCAATCTTGGAAAAACCACGATGAACACCTTTTCCTAATCTGGCCCCAATTTGTCTCAGATCAGCATAGGAGAGGGCAGTGTCCCATGTGCTGAGGAAGACGTGTGAATTTTTGAATTTGAAATTTCATTTCAAAAGAAATGAAAAAGAAATTTCATTTCTTTTGAAATGAAATCTCCAAAGGGCCCAGCCTTAGGAAGCATAATCAAAAGTCTGTTGAATGGCAGAGTAAATACATTATATATTAGTAAATACATTATACATTATAGATTACATATATATGTGTGTATATGTTACAGATATAGGCATATATAACATATATAAATACACATACATAAATATATTATCTATTAAAACAGATACCTTAAATGTATTTTTAACTCCTACTTCAAAATCTTCCATTTTTTAAAATTTCTATAATACAATAGCTTCATTTGTGTCAGATAGCTTTTCCTTATTGTTAGTTTCAAACTGGACAACAGCCAGAAAACACACAGACCCAGAGGATGAGAAAGACTTATTCTAGATGATGGGTATATTTTTGCCGACCCCAAAACCAGCAATGATAATCTCAAGATGCATGCTATTTAAAATGTGACCCTTTGAAGATGAAAAATAACGATACTAATAGTATTAGTTAAAATACATTTCACTTGGGGCACCTGGGTGGCTCAGTCGTCAGGCGTCTGCCTTTGGCTCAGGTCATGATCCCAGGCTCCTGGGATCGAGTCCTACATCAGGCTCCTTGCTCAGCTGGGAGCCTGCTTCTCCCTCTGCCTCTGCCTGCCACTCTGCTTGCTTGTGCTCTCTCTCTCTCTCTCTGACAAAGAAATAAATAAAATCTTTTAAAAAATCAAAATGGCAGAAGTATGATATTGCAATTTATACACTGACAGTTCATAGCTTGAATATTAAGAAACCAAAGAATAGGAACAAAAGTAAGATGGAAGCATACGTAAAATGATACACATGAAAAAGTCCTTAGAAGAAAAATGGACACAAATTAAAACTATAGAGAAAAAACCATAAAGAATCTTTTGGTGCTAAACAGGATGAAGATCACCAACTGTTCATCCTAAAAATGGGAGGAGACAGGGGTGCCTGGGTGGCACACTTGGTTAAGCACCTAACTCTTGGGTTCAGCTCAGATGAAGATCTTGGGGTTGTGAGTTCGAGCCCTACATTAGGCTCTGCACCAAGGGCAGAGTCTGCTTGAGACTCTCTCTCTCTCCCTCTGCCCCTAGCTCTTGCTGGTGTTCTCTCTCTCACTCTCTCAAATAAATAAATAATTTTTTAAAAAGAGAAAGAATGGGGGGAGACAAAAACAGCATTTCCAAGTACAAAGACTCAATGGGCAGTCAATATTGAATTGACGTGAGTTATGGAGTGAAAATACCTTCTTGGTTATCAATTTTATGACGTGTATATGTGCTTGCTCTATGTAGTCAAGAGTTTGGCTGGCCTTTGTCTCCGGTTCCTGGGAGGGAGACTTGAAAGCCTTGGGATTTCCCCAGTGTCTCTGTTGGTCACGGTGGGCACCTGGAGTCCCATCTGGTTGTCTGCACAAACCGGATGACTCGAGATGGCCAGAGGGACCAACTGCATGACTAGCAAGTTGGGCTTTGCAGGAAGACGTCAGCCTGGACTCTGAGGAGGGGAGAGGCAGTGAGAGACTGGATTCAACTCTGTGGCCAAGGGTTGAGCCAGTCATCACTGCTTTTCAAAGCCTCAGCCAAGACTCTGGGCACCTCACTAAGTTGAGCGTCTCTGCCTGGTGCACTTTGAGAATCGTCGCACTCCAATGCAGAGAGGGTAATGCATTGCCAAGGCCGACAGAACTTTTGCTTTTGGAACCCTCCCAGACCTTGCCCTATGCCTGCCATTTCCTTTGGCTGGTTCTAGTTTGCATGCTTTTGCTATGATAAAGTTGCCATCTTTAAATACAGCACTTTTCCTGAGTTCTGCCAGTCATTAGAGCCAATTGTCAAACCTTAGGGTACGTGTGGGAAATGCTAAATTTGTAGCCAGGTGAATAGCCTGAACATGGTCATGAGCACCCCAAGTATGTGGCTGGGGACCCAAAGGAGGACAGTCATACAGGGATTATCCCCCCAGACTGGGCAGCCGGTCTGACTCCAAGCACGACATCAAGCTTCATATAAACTCTAAAGAATTTTTTAAACTGGTGTTGTATAGTAGAATCTAATTTTTCTTTTTACATATCTATGATCAAAAGAGAAGGCAGATCATGCCAGTCCTCTGTCGCCAATCTTGCAGGGGCTCCCATTGTACTCAGGGGAAGCCAAGTCCATTCAGCGGTCATTGCGTTGTCCATCTCCGGGTCTCTCTCCAGCCTCTCCGGCACACTGGTCTCTGTCCTGCCAGAAGGACAGTCCCATGTCCCTGTGGCTCCAGTACTGCCCCCCCCACCCCCCGCCCATGTAGGACTCTTCTCCCTGATATCAGCACAGCTCACTCCTGGCTTCTCTCAGGATTATCTTGATCTCTGATTTCCTCATCTGAAAAGGATACATCGAGGTGTAGTTTTTCTGGCATTTATCGTAGGTGATGTTCTCTGAGCTCCCTGGATCTGGGGTTGGTGTCTGACGTTGATTTAGGAAAATTCTCAGTTGCTATCATTTGAAATGTTTCTTCAGTTCTTTTCTCCCTTTCTTCTCCTTCTGGTATTTGTACTATGCATATTTTCCCACAGTCCTTGGATATTCTGTTCTGTTTATTCAGTCCTTCTCCAATGACTTTTTTCATTTGGAAGGTTTTTATTGCTATATTCTCAAGATTAGAGACTGTTTCCTCAGCCGTGTCTCACCCGTAGAGCCCATCCAAGGCATTCTTCATTTCTGTTAGTGACTTTGATCCCTGGAATTTTTCTTTGGGTCTCTCTTAGGATTTCCATCTCTCTGCTCACAATGCCCATCTGTTCTTGATATTGTTTACTTTATCTATTAGAGCCCTTAGCATATTAATCACTATTGTTTTACATTCCCAGTCTGATAATTCTAACAACGCTGCTACATCTGAGTCTCGTTCTAAGGCTCTCTCTGTCTCTTCAAACTGTGTTTTTTGCACTTTTGATGTCTTGTGATTGTTTTTCTTAAAAGCAGGACACGAAGGGCTTGGGCAAAGGAATGCTGGAAACCAACATGTTGTGTTGAGTAGTGTGCAGGGGGTGGGGGGTGGCAGTCCAAGGATGGGGTCTCAGCCGCTTAGTGAGACCACAAATGTCACACATGCTTCTCAGCTCCCCTGCTGCACCCTTGCGTGGAACAGGATGGCCAGAGGGGCTGGAATTGGGTATTTCCCTTCCCATAAGTCTTTTATACTCTGATGAAACCCCAGTGGATTAGTCTCTGGTTAAACAGTTTCTTCTGAAGGCACGCATCCTTAGGAAGAATAGATGCCCTAGGTTATTTCAGAACAATTCCTTTTCCCTCCCCTGGCTGGAAGCATGAGAGGAGTTTTCTCTGATATTCACTGTGAGAGCTGAGCAGAGTTTAAGAAATAAAACTTACAAAGGGGTGCCTGGGTGGCTCAGTGGGTTAAAGCCTCTGCCTTCGGCTCGGGTCGTGATCTTAGGGTCCTGGGATCGAGCCCCGCATTGGGCTCTCTGCTCAGCGGGGAGCCTGCTTCCCCCTCTCTCTCTCTACTTGCCTCTCTGCCCACTTGTGATCTCTCTCTCTGTCAAATAAATAAATAAAATCTTAAAAAAAAACTTACAAAAATATGGGGACCCCCCCATGACTGGGTCCCCTGGAGTTTCTCTCTTGGGCTTGTCCACATGGAGCTTCTGGCAATTTGTCAATGACATTTTGTGTTTTCTATCCCAACACTGTTTTCTGTGGGGTTTCTGCTCTCGTAAGCAGTGATGATCTGTATTCACGGGTCAGACTTTCAAAATTGGGGGGCAGTAGTTTGTCCTGTGACCCCACTTCTTTCATGGAACCAAGAAGAGTTGATTTTTCAGCTTCTGCAACTATTTGTAAAGACAGAATGGTGACTTTGAAGTTCCTGTTAGAGGAACAAGACACGAGAATGCTCCTCTCTCCATCAGACCACACGCTGCCAACCTGCACCCAGACGGCCTCTGTCCCCTTTGAAAGAGAAATCCACCCATAGACTTCTCCCAAGTCCATCGGAAACTCTGGCCGAGGAGCCGTTTCCTACCTGTCTTTCCACATTTGCGATATACTAAAATGTAGACTCTGATAAAGAGCTAAATGTTTGATGGGAGGAGCAAGATGGCGGAGAACTAGGAGGTTGAGATAGAGTCGGATCCCAGAAGTTCATCTAGATAGTTACCAAATCATTCTAAAAGCCAGCATACTCAACAGGAGAGAGAAGAGGGGAAGAAGAGCAATTCTAGGAGTAGAAAATCGACCACTTACCGAAAGGTAGGACGTTTGGAAAAGTGAATCCAAAGCGACGGAAAGAGAGACTGCGGGGGGAGGGACCGGCTCCCTGCAGCCGCAGAGCCGCGGAGCCCAAAATCGGAACTTTGAGAGTCTGCTCCGCTGAGGGACATCCCTCCAGAGGCTAAGCTGGAGGTTTAGCTCTCACGGGAACAGTGTGGTTTCAGGACCTGCGAGGTCACAGAGACCGGGGGTGTCTGAGTGCAGCAGAGCTCCCGGATATCGGAGCAGAGAAGCTGGCGGCAGAGAAAGAGCCGCGCAGTGCGTTTTCAACTGGGGCTTACCCTAGACCGTGGCCGCGGTCCTTCGAGCGGGGACCCCACAAGGCATTCCGGAGAGATGCCCTCCTTCCTCCTCAGGGAGGAGCGGCAGTGGGAGCGCGTAGCAGGAACCTGCTGGGTTTGGAGACTCCAGACGGGGCCGCGGGCCAGAGATAGAAACGCTCTGCCACCGGTGGCTGAGCTTGGAGCTTGGGCGGGGACCCGGGAGATGGGAGTGACTGACTGCTTTCCTCTGAGGGCGCGCTGAGGAGCGGGAACCCCAGCGCTCAGCTCCTCCGGCCGGAGACTGGGAGCCGCCATTTGCATTCCCGGCCTCCAGGGCGGTACGGAAAGCACTCAGGGAACAAAGACTCCGCAGAGCAAACCTGAGCGAATTGCTTCGCCCATCTCCGGGCAAGGGCGGGGCAATTCCGCCTCGGGCAAAGACACTTGAGAACCAAGTCAAAAGGCCCCTCCCCCAGAAGATCGTGAGAATATCCAGCCAAGCCCAAGTTCATCAATCAGTGAAAACTGTGGAACTCCAGACTATTTTTCTCTCTCACTCATCTATTCTTAGCTCGATATAATGACAAGGCGGAAAAATACTCACCACAAAAAAAAAAAGAACAAGAGGCAGTACCGATGGCTAGAGACCTAGTTAATACAGACGTCAGTAATATGTCAGAAATAGAGTTCAAAATGACAGGTATCAAGGTGCTAGCTGGGCTCACAAAAAGCATGGAAGAGATTAAAGAATCTCTTTCTGGAGAAATAAAATTCCTTTCAGGAGAAATAAAAGAAATAAAATCTGACCAAGATGAAATCAGAAAAGCTATTAATGAGGTTCAAACAAAAATAGAGGCTCTTAATGCTAGAATAAATGAGGCAGAAGAAAGAATTAGGGACATAGAAGACCAAATGACAAAGAATAAAGAAGCTGAGAAAAAGAGAGACAAACAACTATTGGACCACGAGGGAAGAATTCAAGAGATAAGTGATTCCATAAGATGCAACAATATTAGAATCATTGGGATTCCAGAAGAAGAAGAAAGATAGAAAGGGGTGGAAGGTATGTTGGAACAAATTATTGTAAAGAATTTCCCTAATCTGCTGAAGGGACCAAGCATCAAAATCCAGGAGGCAAAGAGAACCCCCTCAAAATCAATAAAAATAGGTCTACACCCTGTCATCTAATAGTAAAACTTACAAGTCTTAGTGACAAGGAGAAAATCCTGAAAGCAGCTCGAGACAAAGAATCTGTAACATACAGAGGCAGGAATGTTAGATTGGCAGCAGACCTATCCACAGAGACCTGGCAAGTCAGAAAGGACTGGCATGATATTTTCAGAGCCCTAAACGAGAAAAATATGCGGCCAAGAATACTGTGTCCAGCTAGGCTGTCACTGAAAATTGATGGAGAGATAAAAAGCTTCCAGGACAAACAAAAACTAAAGGAATTTGCAAACACCAAACCAGCCCTACAGGAAATATTGAAAGGGGTCCTCTAAGCAAAGAGAGAGCCTAAAAGGAACAGAGACCAGAAAAGAGGAGAGACAATATACAGTTAAAAGTCACCATACAGGCAATACAATGGCACTAAATTCATATCTGTCAATAGTTACCTGAAGGTAAATGGGCTTAATGCCCCAATCAAAAGACACAGAGTATCAGAATGGATAAAAAAAACAAGACCCATCGATATGTTGTCTACAAGAAACACATCTTAGACCCAAAGACACCTCCAGCTTTAAAGTGAGGGGGTAGAAAACAATTTACCATGCTAATAGACATCAAAGGAAAGCTGGGGTGGCAATCCTTATATCAGATAAATTAGACTTTAAGGGAAAGACTATAATATGAGATGAGGAAGGACACTATATCATACATAAAGGGACTGTCCAACAAAAGATCCAACAATTGTAAATATCTATGCCCCTAACGTGGGAGCAGACAATTATATAAACCAACTAATGACAAAGTCAAAGAAACACATCAACAATAATACAATAATAGTAGGGGACTTTAGGACCCCCCCCTCCCTGAAATGGACAGATCATCTAAACAAAAGATCAACAAGGAAATAAAGGCTCTAAATGACACACTGGACCAGATGGACATCACAGATATATCCAGAACATTCCATCCCGAAGCAACAGAATACACTTTCTTCTCTAGTGCACATGGAACATTCTCCAGAATAGATCACATCCTGGGACACAAATCAGGTCTCAGTTGGCACCAAAAGATTGGGATCATTTCCTGCATATTTTCAGACCACAATGCCATGAAACGAGAACTCAATCACAAGGGGAAAGCTGGAAAGAACTCAAATACATGGAGGCTAAAGAGCATCCTACTAAAGAATGAATGGGTTAACCAGGAAATTAAAGAAGAATTAAAAAAATTCATGGAAACAAATGAAGACGAAAACACAACTGTTCAGAATCTCTGGGACACAGCAAAGGTGGTCCTGGGAGGAAAATATATAGCAATCCACGTTTGCTCATTTATTTGTGGTCCCAAAATGATGATCTATATAGTGACATAGCAGTGGGTCATCGCCAGTCTGTCTTGTTTTTTTCTATCAAGGATAAGTTTCAACTCAAAATAACGCAATGTAATAGAGAGTGTGTCCCTAGAGGAGTGGATATTAATGGCTAATGTACCTCTTTTATGATTCACCTGGGCCTTGAAAACAGAGTAAAGAAATCCACAGTCCCTCAGAATGACAGTGGGGACCCGATGATTCCAAACCGAAGATAGATGATAGACAGATGATAGATAACAGATAACTGATGTTAGATAATAGGTAGATGATAGATGATAAATCATAGATGATTGATAGATGATAGATGAGTGATAATAGACAGATATTGATAGATGATAGATAATAGATGGAATGATATCGTCTATTGGCTCGGTTTCACTGGAGAACCCGAATAGATGATGTCACAATTTTACGGATGCAATTCCCAAACCAAGGTTTTGTGTACTTCTTGCAAAAGATGTTTTCTATTCTCAGAAGCAAATTTAAGGCCTTCATTTATTTCTATTTCCTAGTATAATTTTCAGGCCCTTGATGTTTCACATAATCACTTGAGGAAGATGAGTGCTTAAACTCAGACGGAAAACTGTGGCAATGGAGAAATGAACTTAAGTTTTGGGATAATAAAATGCTCTCCAAATTTCCACCTGCAATTCAGTTTTCATTGTACACACGCCCATTTTAGCATTTTTCCTGGAGTAGAAAGGTAGGAGGATGAAGCAAGCCTGTGTCAGGAATACCTACCCTCCCACGAAATGCCAGCAAGTTCTGGTAAAAGGCCAGTATGGATTGTTCCTGAGTCTATTCTGGATTACTAAACCAATC
>JAPYYJ010001409.1:0-14207 GCA_028533885.1 Nasua narica | reverse complement strand
GCTGGTCATGTTTAGCCAGTCCAATCTCTACGAGGAAGTAACTGGTATATATTCATGCACTGGTCACCTGTAGGTAAATTTCTTCCTCATATTCTGGATGTTCAACTACAGTGGCATTGCAGGCAAATTTCTTCTTAAATGCCTTCATTAGTTTTTATTGTAATCATCAGCAATCCCTTGGACAAGAGTAAGGGTTTTCCTGCCATTTCTCTGTTAATTTTTTTTTTTAAGATTTTACTTATTTATTTGAGAGAAAGCAAGCAGAAGCAAGGGGGAGGGAAAAGCAGACTCCCCGTTGAGCAGGAGCCCAATGCAGGGCTCAATCCCAGGACCTGAGATCAAGACCTGAGCTTAAGGCAGACACTTAACTGACTGAGCCACTCAGGCGCTCCTCTGTTGAATTCTTACATATATAATCCTCAGTCCCAGCAGGAAGCAGAACACAACTCTTACTTGCATCAGCAAAGGAGTCACAGGAGTAGAGGTTCTGGATAGCGGAAATTTGATATGATTCCTTTTCTTCAGTGGAAAAGGCCTGCAGGAGGCGGGGAAATAGCCCAGGGCAGGGTGGGGGGTTGGGGGGGGATGGGGAGCAGGCCAGCTCAAGGGAGAGGCTGCTGAGTCCTCAGTGGTGGCTCAATGACTGGGACTATTTTATTTTATTTTTTTTTGATACATCTGTAAGTGGGACTGGTTTCTTGTTTTCTCTTTCTGAGAGTTCCTTAATAGTGAATAGAAATGCAACAGATTTTTGTATGCTAATTTTGTATCCCACAACTTTACTATATTTATTAGCTCTGAGAGTTTTTTGGTGGGAGTCTTTAATGTTTTCTATATACATTAGCATGTCATCGTCTGCAAATAGTGATAGTTTTACCTCTCTCCATTTCCAATTTGGATTACTTCTAGCTATCTTCTTTCATTTATTTGTTTATTTTTATTATTAACATACAACATATTACTTGTTTCAAAGATACAGGTCTTTGAGTCATCAGTCTTACACAATACACAGCACTTACCCCCCCAATATCCACCAGCCAGCCACCCCATCCCCCCACTAGCAACCTTCTTTTAAAATGGACCATCTGAACATGGAGCCTGCTTGGGATTCTCTCTCTCCTCTCCTTCTGCCCCTACTCATATCCCACCCTCAAATAAATAAGATAAAATGGACCATCTGAAGTGAAATGCAAATGTTTACCTATGTAGCACTACGACCATACTGGGATCTCAACATCAAGGTCCCTAAACAGTACAAAATATTCAAATCCATTTCAAAAGCCTTGTTCCCTTTTCTCAAATATACTACTCTATACTCAACACAGCTAGATGAAACAGAGGTTCTTCTGCAGCTTCCAGTTGTAACTCTAGATCCGAGGTGGGGTCATATACCAAACATGAGCGTCTACATCCAGCCCCCACCCCACTCTACCCACCCCACTCCACCCTGTAGCTGCCTACTCCTTTAAAGACTAACACAAAAGAAAACATGGTCATCTCAACCCAAACTGGAGAACTGCTCCCTTCTTCAAATCTCCAGCATGCTCCATTCAGGGTGCTCCTGTGGGTGGCACTTACAGCCAATTTTGCACTTTAATTATTCCTGTCCTAGGTTTATCACCCCTACCAAGAGTATGGGCCTTCTAAGAGCAGGATTATCTGACAAGCCCTACACTTGGGAAAGGAAACACTGATTGGGTGAGTGTGTGAACTTCTACTTTGGGAACTTGTAGAATCTCTAGCTCTGAGCAAACTCAACTGCCCTGATTGTTTAATGGGAGGAAACTTTCCTCAGCAGGTTGTGCCAAGTCCCAGGCCTAACACCCCGAGAAACATGGTGCTTGATTCACTATCACCCCAAATCCAGAAAAATGTCATTTTATGGAACTGAACAGGGCAAGTTGATGATGGAATTCCCTGCACTGATCCTGTGCCATCATCTATGCTTCATCATCCTATATAACTCCCCTTCTCCTAGCTGAGAAGCCCCTTGAACTTTCTACTTTATCCATAAGTTTCTAAAAGGAACACTTAGGATGGTCTTAAGACTCCAATGAAAAAAATGTATGGGTTATATAGTTGTGATCTTTTTCTCTGAAAGAGCCTCAGACCTGTTTAACCTTAGGAGCCACTGGGCCAGGCTGTGTCTTTTTCACTGCCTGGAAATCCACACGGCATCTCATATGGCTCCGAACTCAGAACAGGCTCTCAGAGAACATCTGTCCCTCCTGATGCAGAAAACTGGTGGATCAGAACACTGCCAGTGCCATATAAACAGAACAGGAAACAGTCACAAAGCCACTGAACCAAGAAATCAGAACTCACTGAAAAATCATTTAGGATTTAAAAAAAAAAAAAACAAAAACAAAAAAACGACTTCAAAAAATTCATTTCCTAGCCACTCCCCGGCCCCCAGTTGGAGTTAATCCCTCTTCACCCATGTTTCTTATGGCACGCCACACAAGCCTCACTGGGTAGAAATTCTTTCTTTACCAACTGGTCCCCCAACTAGACAGCAGTGCTTACGAAGGATAGGAATTACCCCTAACTTATCACCAGGGTTGCCGGTCCCTAACAATCAATGGGTCCTCATGACTGACAGCTTGACTGAATAAGTGTCAATTACCCAGATGATTGACTTCTTTCATGAAGAAGGCCATTACTCCATCAGCAGGACAAATGCTTCTCGTTTTTCAAAGGGAGGGAGGCAGATTCTACTGAACCACTGTGTTCTGTGACCTCATTGGGTTTGGAGCTAGCTGAAGGTATCTGAAAAATTGAGCTGGATAAGAGTTCAATCTCTGAGCAGCCAAAGAAGTGGGCAAACTGACCAAGGAGACAGCATCCCTGAGTGTCTCCTTGTGAGGAATGAATATTAGCATGGGCATATGAAAATGCCCACTATTCTCATTTAATCTCCATGATACCTACAGAAAGATGTCTCTCAAACTTTAATGTACATACAAACTACCTAAGGATCTCATAAATATCCAGGTTCTGCTTCTGTAGGGCTGGAAGGGCCTGATAATCTGTATTTCTAACACTTTCCCAAATGTTTCCATAGACTGCACTTTGAGGAGCAAAGTTGTAAAGTAAATACTATGTACTGTTTTTGCAGCTGAAGAAGCTGCTGCTCAGAGATATGAGGAGACTTGCGAAAGATCACAAGGCCAGCAAACAGCAGAGGTGGAATATGAGTGCAGGTCTTCTGATCCTAGGCCCATCACCTTTTGCAATATACCATACAATTAACCTTTTGACTTACACAGCCATGACCACAAAGATGTATAGTTTTCCTGCATTCCTCAAATAAGCCCTCCAGCCAGCTTTGCCCTGTATGGAAGAGGGAGGAGGCAGAACTAGAAATATCAGCTGTGGGAGAATCAAGCCAGCCAGATGCTTTTGTTAAGAACTTAAATCATTCAATCCTTCAACTAAGGCTCCTTAAGGGCCAAACTTAACTAGTTACTAGATGCTCATTCCTTTATTAATGAAAGGCCAGTGGAAAGCAAAATCTGCTTTAAAAACAAAACAACAACAAAAAACCCACCAACACTCTCAGTGATATGGGAATTATCAGTACATAGTACTGATTCAGTACATAGAACCAAATTAATTCCTAGACAAATGGCTAGCCTGCATTTTCTGGGCTATGCTGCTCAGACCTTGGCTGGAATATTTAGAGATTCAGCTTTGCCCACTCCACAACTTACAGGCATCACTGATAAAAAAGGAGCACATTCAGAGGAGGGTAACAAGGAAAGAACAGAGATCTGTCCTAGAGAAATGTAGGCTTGAAACATTAAGCACCATTTTCCCTGATATGTACTGTTGAAGGAGGATTAGACCTGTTCTCTTTGGCCCCAAAAGACAGCATTAGCAGTTAGCTTTCCGATGGAAAAAACACTGTTCACAATCTTCTACCAACTTTCCAATGGAAGAAACACTGTTCACAATCTTCTACCGTCAGAGCCAGGATCTGCCCCCAAGCTTTCTAACCCCAGGTCCTACATTCTTTCCACTAGCCCAAACTGCTTCCCTACAGAGCTGTTGGAAGTAGGCACTACAGGAAGAAAGATCTCCATCCCAAAGAAAAAAGGTGATTTTATAGTCAGAGCTACCCAAAGACAGACGATGCTATAGTATGGGAGGATAGAGCACCTAATACAAATCCTGTCAGCAAAGAGGTTCAATCAGAGGTTAATCGCTTGGCAGGAATACTGCAAAGGGAATTTGGGCATTGGATGGGTGGCTGGGTGAAATGAACCTGCCAACCCTCAGAGATGAATTAATCTATTCCTGCTGTATTTTCCTTTAATATTTCATTTGTACATTTACCATGGTTTGCCTTTTATCAGTTACTTGTACATGTATGACTCGTCCTCACTGAACTGTGAGCCCCTGTAGGAACAAAGTAGTGTCTCCTCTATCTTTATATCCCTTATTGTGACTAAGACTATACCCGGGAAACCAAGGACACATTTACATCTCTCCTATGTTCCAGGCACTCTGCTAGGCACTTTACATATAAAACTTATTCCACATCCTCACAAGAACCCTAAGTATTATTTTTCCTTTTTTACAGATGGGACATTGAGACTCAGAAAGGATAAGTACCTGCCAAGGTACTGCTAGTGAGTAGTGAGGTCAGCGTTCAAACTGAGAAATCTTTTGCCTAAACCATCACAGGGCTTTCCTCCTGTGGAAAAACTCAAAAAACATGAACTCAAAAAACATCTGCTGGCTTGAGCCAAACTCCTTAAAAACAGACCAGTGTTATATCCAACCAGGTCTGTTCACATTTCCCGTTGTTAAGTTCAAATTTTCCTTCTAAATATAATCATCTATCGTCAAAATGACCAATCTAAAGTTGTTGTTTTTGAATATCCTCTCTCATTCTTTTAAAGAAAATGGCATAGCACAAAACAATTCTGGGCAAGAGAACCAAGTTTTTATAAACCTTTCCTACCCAAAGGAATTCCTCAAGACCCCAATAGCTTCTCTTCTCCCAGCTGGCCCTACCTCCACCTCAGGGCTCTGGACCACTGAAAACAAATCAGGTCCTGGCTTTCTACCTCAGGGATGTAGGGCTCGCACAGGGATGTATGGTTCACACACATCTTCACAGGCTGTTTTCCAAGACCTTGCTCTTTGCTTACAAACCCAACCAGGGACAACACTAAAGTTTCCTGAGCAAAATAGTCCAGGCTCAAAGGTCCTCACATTTAGCTCAACTTCCTAACAAAATCTATCTTGAATTTCAAGCCACATTATAAACCTACTGGAAGGCACTTAAAAATATTTAATTTCCCGGGGCACCTGGGTGGCTCAGTGGGTTAAGGCCTCTGCCTTCGGCTCAGGTCATGATCTCGGGGTCCTGGGATCGAGCCCCACATCTGGCTCTCTGCTCAGCAGGGACCCGGCTTCCCCCTCTCTCTCTGCCTGCCTCTCTGCCTATTTGTGATCTCTCTCTCTCTCTGTCAAATAAATAAATAAAACCTTTTAAAAAAATATTTAATTTCCCTGCCAAATGGGGCAAAAAAGATTTTGCCATTTAATTCAAAGGCACCAGCATGTTTGGATAGACAACACATGAGGGCTCCCTGACACTCCATCTGTCTTAAAAAGTAAACCAAACCAATCTGGCCAACCATTTCTTTAAACAAGAAACTTAAGCAACACCAAGGGAAATTCCCACTACTCAGTTCCCTGGTTGGGTTTTGGGTGTTCCATCCCAGGGTCTCTGGAAGAGGAGATCCTGCTGACACATGCACCATTAAGACGTGGTACTTTTCTTTTTTTCTTTTAAGATTTTACTTATTTATTTGAGAGAGAGCTCATGAAAGCGCACCGCTCAAGCGTGAGCAGGGGGAGGGGCAAACTCCCCGCTAAGCAGGGAGCCTGATGCAATGAGGGCTCAATTCCAGGATCCCAGGATCATGACCTGAGCCTATGGCAAACGCTTAATCAACTGAGCCACCCAGATGCCCCAAGATGCTATACTTTTCAACCTGATACCTTGAGTCTAGAGAACCAAAAGGCCACACTTACTGTAAATGTTAACTTATTAAATTAAGGTATCTTCCCACATGCTAACATTTCAAAGCAATTTCATTAAACATGAGAGAGCCACCGTGGCTCCAGCAATGAAGAGGACTTAACGAACATGTATTTCCTGTGAGCGCACAGCCTCTCTGCATCCATCAATTTCCTCTGAACCTAAATTAACCTATAAACGAACTGATTTGCATCCATAAATCCAAAAGAAATGTATCGGTATAGGGTGTTTGAGATACCCAGTCTCATACCCATTTCCCAATCTTATACTGTTTTCTTGCTAAACTATGACCCTTTCTACAAACTGTTTTCATCTTTATTAAAACAGGAAAAAAGGGAAATTTGAACCACTCAGGGTACACATTTCCTAAGTTGTTACAACACCTTAAGAAGAGAAAAATCTTTGATATTTGCCCATCTGTCTTGGGAGAAAACTAACAAGGCACTGTAGAAAAGTATCAAAAAAGATGTAAGTTTCAGTGATTTTTCTCAGTTCACCTAGACTGGTGTCCATCCAGTTCTCAGTGAAAGAACTCCATTTTGACAATCAAACCAAAGAAATCTGAGCAGGAATAACTTTATCAGAAAAGGAAAGAAAATTATACTTTCATACCCAAAATGTGTCACACTCTTTCATATATTCTCTTAGCTAATCCTCACCATAGTAATGTGAGATAAATATTATTTCTACTTTATAGAAAAGGAAAGTGACGATATTTAAGTCCTTGAATGGCAGGGACCATGTTTGGTTTCTCTTTATTTCCAGCACTGAGCATGGGGCCTGGGACATAGTTCAAGAGCCTGCTACATGCTTAAGAATGAATACATGACTAAAGGAAAGGAAAAGGAATTTGGAAAAAATATGCAATCCAAAATTTGCTCCAGGACCCTAACTAAAACCACTTCCTACAACAACACTTGCATACTGCAAATTATCTACCTGAGCTTCAGAGATTTGTTTTAAAGGACAGTTTATCATCTTTCTGATGTATACACCACAAGGGCATGGCGTAGCAGGGCAAGAGGGCAGGGTGTGGTCCTATCTCACTTCTTTCTCCCCTACTCAGCACCACACCTTACACAAGTGGGTGTTTAATGAGCTGGGTGATGACAAAGGTAATGATGATGTCTTCGGCCATCAGGGACTACACAGAACACAAGATGCTCATAGCCACCAGCAGAACTGGTCTCTGAGTCAAGTTACATCCTCTCTTGAGCCTCATTTTTTTTTCTCTGTACAATGGGAATAACAAACTCAAAAGACAGTTTCACTCATTTAATAACTACTTACTGAACCATAACCATATGTCAGGCACTATGCTACGGGACACACTGATGAACATAACCATCACATCCTGCCTGGAAGAGCTCACAGTTTCAGTGGATGCTGTGAGACTCATGAAAAAAGTTTTACAAACCTCAAGGGAGTACACAGTTATGAAGTACTGCTCCTCCTCTGTGTTTCTTAACTTGGTTAATGACATCACCATCCATCCAGTTGTCCAACTTGGGAATTGTCCTCAACTCCTCCCTCCTTCATTCTACCCACCATTCCCATAAATCACCAAGGGTTTTTTTGATTGTCCTTCAGAAAAGTCCGATATGTATTACTTGTCATCTAGTTTTCCATGCCTCTACTCTAGGCCTTTTGTTCCCCCCTGAATAATTACAAGTCTCCTTAGAATAATGATAATGGCAAGCATTTATTGATCACTTACCATATGGCAGGCACTGTGCTAAGAGCTCCACATACATAACACAATTTAACCCAATAAGGTCTAGTACCCCTAATCATGGAGAAGGAATATGAGGTGAAGTAACCAGCCTAAGGCACCAGCTAGTAAGTGATAAATCTATGGCTTAAGTCATGTCTATGAAATTCTATCCATACATCTTAATGGATTCCTGCCTCCAGCCCTTTCCTGATTGGTCTATACTCCTTACTTTTATGCTGTTGCTGGTGAGCTCTTTGGAAATCCAAGCTGATATGTCTCTTCTGCTGTAAGACAGCCAGTGGCTCCTCAGCATCTCCATGTTGAGGCCTGAGGCTACAGGACACTCTGCAGTATTATTTCTCTGCTGTCTCACTCCACCTCACTGTTCCCCAAACTCTGCTGACCCATCTCTCACCTCCCTCCTCTGTAAAGCCTCCTTTGTCCTTTCCCTTCCAGATAGGAACCTCCCTCTATGCAGCCTCAGACCCATGCACACACATTTCAGCACTGACTGGTATGTTCCCCTCCCCCCCTTCCTCCTCCTACTTCTTTTCCTCCTCCTCTCTCTCCCTCTCTCTTTCACACACATATACACAAAAACTACAACAAAAACACACCTACTACCAATCCTGAGTTCCTGGAAGGCAGGCACAGTGTATTTTCATCTGATTCTCCAGATCCTGCCACAAAACCAAGTCAATAAGTGACTCAATGAATGGTATGTGGTGGTGTTAATACCTCACAGCTCTATCCCAATAAGCAGATAAGACCTTTCCCCCAAAAGATGCTAAAAAGAAGGGCAAGTTTATAGTAGCTCCTGTCCTCTCAGGCAAACTCAAGAAGATGGGCTGCTTTCAGCAAAATTATTACAACTAAGATTGGTCATCCACCGTTTGCTGCTACCCTCTCTCCAGATCTCTTGAAAGCAAATCCAATCACCTCTAAAACTGCAAAAACTAAACCAGCTCCAGACCAAAAGGCCTCAGAAGAATTGCCCTCTCAGATAGGAGATGAGGTAAAGTGATACCCTCCTCCCCCACCAGCCTTCAATGGGCAAAACATTCCCAAATGCAGACTGATAAAAACAATGACTCTAGTGAACAACAGAAGATCCTGACAGAGGGAGAGTCATCAGAGAAAAAAGCTAGAGGCGGCAAAATCTAACCCGACTCTCTATCTCCAGGGCTATCTATAACTGGAGTCCAGGCTACAAACGGATAACAGCAACTACCTCATGTCTCCTTGCTCCCACTCTCATCCCACACCTGTCTACTTTCCGAAGAGCAACCAGATGGTGTTTTTAAAACTCTACCAATGCTAAGGACACACTCCTGGATAACACCCTCCAACATCTTTCTATCCACTTAAAATAAAATCCAAACTCTACCAGGAAGTCCAAGGTCCACTCCCCACCCTCCCGTTTCATACCATTTTCCCTTCCAATTGCTACATTCCAGATATAGAGGTCTTCTGTTTCTTAAAACAGGCCAACCTCCGGGCCTTTTCCTATGCTGTTCTCCCTTGTGTGGAAGGCTCCTCCTCTAGCTTTTTACAGAGCTGGTTCCTTCTGAAGGCTCAGTTCAAACTTGACTTTAAAAGAGGCCTTTCCTGACCACTCTATCTATACTGGCATCCTTTTGCCCACTCCATCAGTCCCCATCACATCATTTTCTTAAGCACTCACCACCACTAGATAATATTTTCTTCATTTACTTTCCTGTTTCTATCCTCTCTCTCACAAGGGTGGAAGCTATGCTTTGTTCATCCTGTGAATATGCAGCAAGCACTCAAAAAAAAAATTTCCAGAGTATTTGTTGACTATCAGCAAAGAAGCATCCTCAGGATGGGCTATATTGTTCTTCTGTTAGAGGGAAGGAAATATCTACTTAGCCTCTGATAGGTGCTGGGCATTGTAAATGCATGATCTTCCCTTTTACAGAGGTAAAATAACCAGCTCAAGATCACGTGGCTAATGACTAGCAGACTTCTAAATTCAATACCTGTTTGTGCAGCTCCCCTCTCACCTTTGCCTCCCTGTGTGGGGGCAGGCACTATCACTCTACGGTTCACTCATATACTGCCATAGCACCAAAAAGATCAAATACTTCTAAATTGCTTTACAGTCATTAAAGCATTGTCACATTCACCTTAAGAAGACTACAAAGCACTTGCCCAGAAAGCCATACAGCCAACAAGAAGTATATTAAGCATGCCTCAAGGTTCACTATCCCCACCCTGACCTCCAGGAGTGGGGGCTGGGAAGGAGTCACTGCCAGTGGAGGAATGGAGTCCCTATTTCTGGTTCAGAGGGAGTGGAAGCCGTGAGTCACCCGTGAAGGCTTATGCTACCAGAAACTCTTGATAAGACCTGGCTACGAGGCAACAAGCAGTGAATCACGGATCTGGAAAGTACTGGCTGATGGACGGGGGGAAAAGGAGGCCTCAAAAGGAAAGCAACTTGTTCAAGTTCGCTCAGCAAGTAAGCAGGCGGAACCAGGGGTCTCCTCTCCCCCAGTTCCCTTTCCTCTCCATCAGGGAGGCTTCTCAAGGAGAATTCTGAGTCAGGGGGATGGGGGGAGGGCAGGGGCAGCTCATGGTCTCCACTGAGGGGTCTGGAGAAGGCAGGGGTAGGACACGGAAGGACACAGGAGTTAGGATGGGGAACATAAATGAGCCAATAAGAAAAAGACGGCAGTTTCCCAAAGGTGGGTGAGGGCAGGCCTGAGAGAGGAGGAGGCGAAAGAGGACGGTCTACAGGAAGAACCGAGGGAAGTACAGTGAAACCAGGGTCTGTAGGGGCCTGGCAGGGAGGGGAGAGCCTGAGGGGAAAAGGCAGGAATGAGAGTCTGATGGTGGAGGAGACCAAGGCCCCAAGAGACACTCAAGGGAGCCAGACGGGGAGGTATCGGAAAGGCCTAGAGGGGAGTCGGACAGGGGAGAGTCCTAGGGTCGCGGCAGACCCTGGGGCGTGTCTGAGGAAGGTGGAGCCCGGGCCCGGGGAGCCTGAGGGGAGCCTGAGGAGAGTCCGAGGGGGCCGGGCCGACTCACCGCGCTTGTTTTTGGTGCCGTGCTTCTTGGCGGCGGTCAGCTCCTGCTCAATCTTAGTTTCCAGGAATTCCTGCTTCTTACTTAGCATCTCCTCCGTGTCCCGCAGCCGCTGGATGGCATCCTGAGGGGTCGGACCGCCCTTGCCGGCCTTACCCCCTCCTGCCCCGAACAGTTTTCCGAACACCGACATGGTGGCTGCTCGCCGCGCCGGCCTGCGCCGCCCGCTCCGGCTCGGCTCGGCTCGGCTCGGCTCCAGCGCCCGCTCCCAGCCCCGCCGCTCCCTGCCGCCGAAGGCCTCTCTGCCGCCTCCGCCCCGCAGCTGGGCCCAGCCGCGCCACCTCCCACAGGCCCCCACGCCCCCACGCCCGGCCCGGCCGGCGTCAGAGCAATACGCCGCTGACTACAACTCCCGGTGGGCAACGCGCCGGCCTTGCCTCAAATCTAAAGGAAGAAGGCGCACTGCACGCCGGGAGTCTATAGTCTTCCGGCTTGAGGCACTCGTCGGCGCGTCTTTTTGGTCTAGCTAGAGTCAAAGGGCGAGGTGGCATGCTGGGAAATGTAGTCTCCTTGGAACCCGTTCTGTAGGGGTAGGAGAGGCAGATAAATAACTGTATTTTTTAAATCATTAATTAACGTTACGCACATTCTGTGATCCAGGTACTGTACAAAGTGCTCTACACGCATTATCCCGTGTAATTCTCACAAGCCTATGAACCTATAATATGCCTATTATACTGCTCCTATTTCGTAGTGAGTAACCAAGACTCAGAGAAACTGAGTGACTGACTAGTTTGACAAGCCCTGTCTTTGCATATTTTGTACCCTCTCCCTAGAATGCCTTTACACCCTTTATTCGCCTAACAGGTTCTTCGAAATGTAGTAGAAGCTAACAGCCTTGGCACTGGAGTTAGACTGCAGGGGTTCCAAACGCACCGTGATGACCGGCTTGGCCAAGTTAATTCCCCCTACTCTGTGTGCCTCCCTGGAGATGATAATAACAAGACCACCTCCAAGCTTATATGAGACAGGTAATGTAAAATGCCTATTGCGCATAGCCTAGCACCGTTGGTGCTCAAAAATTTATTCCTTATTCTTGGTCATCTTTATACACAGTAATAAACCAGGAGGAGACCCAAAACTTCCAAAGTAGTTGAAGCATTAAAGAGTTTTTTGCCCCCGCATTTTACAGACAGCTGTAGTTATGGGGCCACAATTTATTGTTTTCCCTTGTCCTTTGCTGTCAAGAATCACTCCTCCATCCATTAACAGTGAGGCAGCGTCTAGTAGCCAATACTGGGCCCAAGCCCATCATTCTAATTTGCTGCTTCTAATCTTTTATTTGGAAGCCTTGTTACTTGTCACTTAGACTTGTGTGAAAGCAAAGAGTAAACTGGTTCTGAGTGAGAGTGTGATGTGCTCTCCAATAAAGAAAAACATAGCTTCTCAAAGTCCTTTTTTATTCCTTCCTGGGCCTTCCAAATACATGAAGTTGCTTAAAAGCAGTTTCAAGTAAGTGAGAGTTTGACTGAATTTTTTTTATTATATCACATATAAGTCTTCTCTCCTTCTTGGACTATGACCTACATGTAGATAAACACATGCCTCAGATGTTGTTGTTCTTATTGTAATCAACAACAATCCCAGCCTGCATATACAGGGAACCATTCCCAGACGATAGGAGAATTTATTTCACCCAACTCTCCAGGTCGGAAGAAATTTTTCAAATGTGAGAGACATGCCAGAACTGGCAAGATTCACAGCATCATAAATTTTGAAACATAAGTCACACTTGTGCTTGTTTTATAATTGAGGTATTGCAATGTTTTTACCAAAATAAAAAATATAAATAAGGAGGCTTCAATCAAGCCACCTCATGGGTACAGCAACTCCTCCACATCTAAGCAATCCATCCCCTCCCCTCTTATTTAAGTCATGCTGTAATCAGACATACAGGTAGAAAAGACTTGCTGGTTTTGAGCCATGACCCAAAGAATATATGAATAGGAGACACTAGAGGACTTACCACCACCAGTCTTATATTGCTGTGGGATAAACTGAGGATGACAGCAGAACCCCTCATGTCATAATGTTGGGAGCCCAGAAAAAACATCTTAGGGATATGATAACAGAACATTTAGATTTAAACTTTAGTACCAATCCCAATTAACTGGTATAGGCTACTCAGATTATTGGATTGAGAAGAATTTTGAGGCTGCATCAGGACTCCCTGAAAAAAAGTGCTGAGATCTATTTGTGATGTCTGTCTGGAGTGTGGGATAGGAAATGGTGATATAAGGGCAAGATAGCTGCGATCCTGGCTGAGAATCCAACTGCCTTGGTAGAAATTCATAGGGTGGGCTGATTCAATGCAGGGACCCCTGAGTTTCCCTGGACTTCGTTTTTCTAGTCTCTTGAGCAAATGCACAGCCTTTTTAATCCATGACTGACTAGCATTAAAAATCATGTGAAAAGGGGTGCCTGGGTGGCGCAGTGGGTTAAAGCCTCTGCCTTCAGCTCAGGTCATGATTTTGGGGTCCTGGGATCAAGCCCCGCCTTGGGCTCTCTGCTCAGCAAGAAGCCTGCTTCCCGCCCCACCCCCCACCAGCCCCATCTGCCTCTCCTCCCTGCCTGATCGCTCTCTGTCAAATAAATAAATAAAACCTTTTAAAAAATTTTAAAAATTGTGTGAAAAGAATGATCTATCATTACATGCAACAACTTGAAAGATTTGCAGATATTATGCTGAGTGAAAGAAATCAGACACAAGCCTGTATAATTCCATTTATATAGAGTTCAAAAACAAGCAAAACTAATCTATGGTGATAGGTGTTAGAATAGTGGTTATCAGGGTACCTGGCTGGCTCAGTCGGAAGAACATGTGACTCTTAATCTCGGGGTTATGAGTTCAAGCCCCACATTGGGTATAGAGATTACTTCAATAAATAAATATTAAAAAAAGAATAGTGGTTATCTTCAGGGGTGGTATAGACCAAGCAAAATGATCTTTATAGGGTGCTGGACAGTTTCTATATCAAGATCCAGTGGTATTCATGTGGATGTATACAAATTTACCTGTCTTCATAATTAAGATCGCTGCCCTTTACGTACTTTATGTACTCTGCTAAAAAAATGTTATATTGCAATTTTTAAAACTTCTCTGGTAAAAACAGGAACAGATACATAGAGTTTTTGTTTACTTCAACATACAAAATCTCATCTTATCTCCAACCATCAAAGCCCTAAGAAATAAACATTACTATACTACCTTCATCTTACTGTTGAAGAAACTGAGGCCCAGAGAATAGAAATTGCCCAAGATCACATGGTTAAAGACACTCAACCATATATTTATTTGTAAACTTTCTTAAAAATGTCATCAAGAGGAGC
>JAPYYJ010001408.1:0-14208 GCA_028533885.1 Nasua narica | reverse complement strand
TTACTTAGCTTCATTAACCTATCCTCTTTCCCCATTGTATATTTAGAACGTTCCAGATTTTCTTAAAGCAAGATTTGCTTTATTCTTTCTGTCTCTCATGTGTATATAGGATATATACATTACATACATATATATGATATATACATATAGATATCTAGATATCTCTCTATATGATCCCTCTATATCTTTAGATGTTGGCCCTTACATAACAGATATGTAATAGATATATAATAGATATGTGGATCTACAACTCTGTAGCTAGATGTATCTCCGTAGATAAGGATATGTAGAGATCTCTCCACATATAGGCAGATACATCTAGCTACATATCTGTGTATCTATATACGTGTCACATATGGCTACATATTTATTACATGCATAGATCTATACCGAACATGAATGGACGCAGTTTTGTCTACATCACCAGTAAATCTAATGCAGTAAGTGACCTTATAATGGGCCTTGGGTATAAGAGGAAGCCGAGGGACGCAGGGTCCTCTAGGGAATATTTCAAAGCCAATTATTTCTGTATTTCAAGTTCATGCACTCTTCTGCATAAATTTCAGAACTACAGGTGCCATCAGCTCAAGTGAAGACTAGGTTTCCCGCCAGACTAGCATGATAGTCTTCCAGCCTTGGATTCATGGAGAAGGAGCACCGGAAGGACGGGGCGGGGGCTGGGGCTGGGGGTGGGGAGGCGTGGTTGGTTGACATAAGGTAGGAGTCAGATCCCGGTTACATGCCCCCTGTACAAGGATGGAAAATTTTTTAATGCCTTCGAAACTTGGTTTCAGTGTTTATAAAGTTAAAAAAGGAATATATAGCATCAAACGCTTGGAGTTGATACAATTCAGTCCACAGCGTGAGAACTCTTCGAAAATGCGTTTTAATTCACACCAAATGTTTAAAATTAGCCAAATAGATTCTTAAAATATGACCTTTTTAGTCTTCCCTTTTGTATGTTTTATTTTTACTTTATTTATTTATTTATTTATTTGGTTAAAGATTTTATTTATTTATTTGAGAGAGAATGAGAGACAGCGCAAGATGGGGGAGGGTCAGCGGGAGAAACAGACTCCCCGCTGAGCAGAGAGCCCGATGTGGGACTCGATCCCCGGACTCCAGAATCACGACCTGAGTCGAAGGCAGTTGCTCAACCAACTGAGCCACCCAGGCGTCCCTGTATGTTTTGTTTTTTTTTAATTTTTAAAATTTTTTTTAAGATTTTATTTATTTATTTGACAGAGAGAGGGAGAGATCACAAGTAGGCAGAGAGGCAGGCAGAGAGAGAGGGGGAAGCAGGTTCCCCGCTGAGCAGAGAGCCCGATGTGGGGCTTGATCCCAGGACCCTGAGACCATGACCTGAGCCGAAGGCAGAGGCTTTAACCCGCTGAGCCACCCAGGCGCCCCTGTATGTTTTATTTTTAAGGCAGGAATATATGGACAGTATTTAGCACAATATCAGGCATATAGAAAATGCCTAATAATTTCCAAAACTTTAACAATTTAACACAACATAAACGGGCATCCGATGATAAGATCTTCCAGTAGGAAAACATACTCTGCGAGTGAAGGCATCATCGAGCACATTCTTTCTTGGGTCATGAATCATCATCCATATTTATAACATTTAAGCTGAATGTTGCATCCTTTATGTTACACATTTATATATACCAGTGAATTTATGTCATGAATAAGACTGTTAAATAAACCTTTGAGTGCTGGATTGCCTCTTTAGGACTACTGCACCCTTCTAGAACTTTGGTCATATTTGAGAATTCTGGTCAATCTATAATTCGGGTCTTCAGCTCAAGAATGTATTAAGAGCTCTTCTGCTCCAAGAGGTGAAAGAAGCTCGTTTACTTCTCAAGACACATCCAAAACCTGTATTCCCTTCAAGGACATCTGGCCAATAAAATGCATTTTAATTAGCATAATTTCTTCTTTCAGCCCACAGATTTTCCTGTTCTTTCCTTTAATCACGGCATGATGCTAATAGAATAATAAAAAATACAACAGTAAGGAATGATTGACTTTGAAAAACATAAGCCCTAAATTTACTAACATCCAAAGTTTTGCTCATTTCATTAAATATTCAACAAATGAGCCAACTGGCTGGCAAATTAATTAGGGGAAGTAAACCAACAAACAGGAAAGCTAAAGAAATTCAAGAGTACATTTTTGGTCGTTTTGTTGCTGAGTAAAAAAGTTTTCAAGCAACTGCATATTTGGTGGTGATAAACTACAAGACCACCACATTGTAAGCAATTGGTAAAACTTACTTGCCTTAGAAGAATTTTCTTTTGTTACCATAAAATCTCATAATTGCCGACAGGCACTGCAAAATGTCAGCCTGGCCTGCACTTATGAGAGCTCTTGAAATGATCAATGGACTATCCAGGGGAAAGCTAAGAGAGAAAGATGATCATGGCGCATCTCAGTGGCAGCAGCACCCTAAGATGAGGAAATCTGTTTATCCAAGCTAGTTGCTTCTGCTAGTTAATGATGCCGAATACATCAAGAGTTGTGGCGAGCCGACGGTGTACTAAGCAAGTCGGTTACTTCAGAAACCTTGGGCCAGAGCTAATCCTCCCTCAATCCACATCCAAAAACACTTCCAAGACACAATCCTCCAGCACACACTCAGCTCTTAGAATTCCCTTTGGCATTGGGGAGGAGGGCCCCCTTTGGCCTGCCAGGAAAGTGCACTTCAAGAAAAACACCCTACCCATTTGCACTCTCATTTCAAAACTCTAGTGCTTATCTCTTGGCCCACTGCCTAGAGAATGTTGTGAGTTCCCATAAAGATATACTAACCCAAGATAGCAGAATTTGCTATTCCAAAGGCATCTGCTATCTGTCAGCTGTCATTCTGTGCTAGTTTCTCATCTGGATGTCAATGGCCAATGACATTGGCAGCTTCTAAAACCAGGATCCCAGAGTCAATGGCAAAATCTGGATGGCTGGCCAGTGTCTTGGATCTGTGCTTTGTCTAGCACCTCCGCCTTGTAACGACACACCTTAGACGTTTATGCTACTATGAATCATACGCCTGCATTAGACACACACATTGTCAAGGCCTGTGATGACTCCTGAAATTCTGCATGCGTTGTTCCTGGAACGGAATGATTATAGTGTAAATATTACGCTTGCTACTTACCTTCCTTTGCTCCATCCATGGTAGGCTTGACTTCCAACTCACAAAGCCTTTCATATATGCTTAGAAAATGCAGGGGCTCCTGGGTGGCTCAGTGGGTTAAAGCCTCTGCCTTCGGCTCAGGTCGTGATCTCAAGGTCCTGGGATCGAGTCCTGCATCGGGCTCTCTGCTCAGCGGGGAGCCTGCTTCCCCCTCTCTCTGCCTGCCTCTCTGCCTACTTGTGATCTCTCTCTCTCTGTCAAATAGACAAAAAAAATCTTTAAAAAGAAAAGAAAAGAAAATGCAGACACATTAGGTTTTAAAGATAGAACCGTGGCATAGAACTTCCTTAGCCTAAAAATTGAGAGGCAGAAGTCCAGAGGGAGGTTCATGGTTTCATAAGACCAGGACCATATTTCTCCTCATAGCTCTCATTATCATCTGACTCCTCTTCTAGCTCCAAATCCTGAGGCTTCTTTCTCGGCAGTAGTCAACAACCGAGGTCCAAAAGCTTTGAGAAAGGACAGGGTCAGGCTGGACCATGAGATGTTCATTAAAACACCATGAACAATGGGCGTGCCGACCCACACAGACACAACTACACACCCACGATGCACACACGCTTCCCCCATACATCCTTCCAGAACGCGTTCTTGAGACTACACATATATTTGGAAAATGGACATAAGTATGATCTTTCCGGAGATGGAGCTCAACTAGAGGGAAATGTGCCCTTGAAGTTGCAGGGAGCATGAATATTGGCCAGAGCCCATGGGGACCACTTCTAAGAGTTCATCTTTGCCTCTCTTCTGCCCGGTCGGCTGTGAAATTCACACTACTGTCCCAGCAGGCTGTGTGATGTGCTGGAGATAGGAAGGACCCGGAAACCCGACCAAGACAACATTCAAGCCCGCCAGGAGTCCACAGAGTTGTGTGCTCATGAACAACTCCCCTCTCTAAACAGAGGTGACTGTAAGGTGAGGAAAATATTACGTCTTTCACTGCTTTAGCTAGAAATGTAGCCTCTTTGAGCCAAAGAGGGTGTCCTCATATCTAAAGCCCCAGTACTTTAGAATGGGACCACATCTGCAGATAGAGTCTTTACAGAGGTAACTAAGTTACAGTGATGACATCGGGTGGCTTTAATCCAATCTGACCGGTGTCCTTACATGAAGAGGAGAGCAGGACACAGACGCACACAGAGGGATGATCACGTGAGGACACGGGGAGGGGACAGCATCCACGCGCCCAGGAGAGAGGCCTCAGGAGAAACCTGCTCTGCCCACACCTGGACCCTGGACTTCTGGCCTCTAGAACTGTGACAAAATAAATGCACATTGCTTAAGCCCTCTGTCTGTGGTATCTGCTATGGCAGCCCTAGAACGCTAACACAAAGCCTTCAGTGGAGTAAGTGCTCAACACGTTATGGGCCTCATCTCAATAATCATTGCCACTAACTCCACATCAGTATGGAAGAGACCCAGTGTGGAAGAGACGTGTGTAATGAGCAGAGAGGAGAGATCTGTGCAAGTCACATGGTAACTTATTCACTTCCTGTTTATCCCGTCGCAGCAAAGGGTACCATATTTTAAAGTTTCCTGTTTTTGCAGATATTTTATTATTATTATCTACAGGGGTATTTTTCTTCAACTTTATTTTTCTCTTTTAGGGAGGAAGGAAATAAAACTGAACCAGGAAGACAAGTATCAATCACAAATTATATAAGAATCTGAGCCCAACAGGTAAATAAATCAACTATATCATAAAAGCATAAACTCAGCATGTGAGCTATTGTGATCTAACTCAAAGCTATCACGAAGTAATTCCAAGACCTTAGGAACTGATTTCACCATAATGGACTTTGGCTTCCTCATCTCTGAATTATGGAGTTAGGTCCAGTCTCTAAAATCCCTTCAATCTCTGATTCCATGGCTCAGTGTTTCGAATCTCCCTTAATGAAAATATCAACCAATATTTCTGATACTTTGGTGGTGAGAATACTAGATGATCCTTGGCTGGAGCCATTGTGTGGAGAGGAGATTCAAAGAGTGACTAAGGAGTTAATCAGGGAAGGTCGGAAATCAGCAAATGGGAAACATTTTCCAATTTTATCATCTGGTGCTCAATTCTGTGGGACAAAAATGTGTCCATTAATGATCAGTTTCTGAAATGAGAAAAATATACATAATGGTATAATTCCTACAGCTGTTCTTAGATGTCTTTCAAGGTTTATAACTTTATTCACAATCACTTTTTTTATACAGAAAAGTGGCTTCTCATTTAGGAATGTTATTCCTGACCAGTGAATTTTATCCCACCAAATACATAAAATATGCACATAAATGTGCACATTTATACACACATGTTTACAAATGCACACAGGTATGCATACAAACCTATGTATAGTTCTATGCACATATACATAATATAAATATTGCTATTATTGCTATTATCATAGGCATCCTAGATACCATGGTAAAATAAATTCTATGCAGTAATACACACGCACACCCCATTAGACAATTTGCTCATACTTATCCTCATCCATAAAAAGATAATACTGCTTAACTCGAATGCTTTGGTGAAAAATAATTTTGTGTAGCTCTAGTGATTTTTAAAAATCTGCCTATCAGATCTATTTAATACTAGACAGGAAAGAATTCCTAGTTCTCCAATGCTTGTCCGGAGAAACTGGTTCCCAATTATCCCAGAAACATTTCCTTTCCTCTCTTTCTCCAACATCTCGTCACCCTACCTCTGCTTCCCTTTTGGCCAAACAGTGGTCTTATGAACCTGCACTGCCCAGTCCAGTAACCACTAGACACATGTGGCTATTTAAATTTAGATCCAATAAAATTTAGATTTCATTCGGTTTCATTTCTAGCGCTCCACAGTGACACGGCTCGTGTCTACCATATTGGAAAGTGCAGAACAAATTTTCCATTTGTTCACAAAGTTCAATCAGACAGCCCCGTTCCAGCCTGTCCTGGCTTTTGGTAGGAATAGAACTCGTAGGTTGAATACGAGATGAGGAAATCGCTTTTACTAGATACAAGCCCCTGGACCAGCCCCTGACCTCTGCGGCTTGTTTCTTGGGTGCCAGCTGGAGGGCCACTGCTCCGTAGTTGTAGCTACAAACCTGCCTGGGTTATACCACAGTTTTTCAAGTTTGGTTCAAGTCGACTTTGAGAAGTGCCTTAAGAGAACAGATTAGTCATGACAATGATGGGCCAGACGTGTTCTGGGGACCACCCAACAGACCTGGGAGTGAGGACTCCAGTCGTCCAAAACCAGATTTTCCAGCTAATATGAGGAAGGACCTCTATAGTGGCTACGACGACCTGACAGGAAGTTAAACTCCCCGGGAAGGCTTCAGCCTCCCAAGAACCCTTCAGTTGGGATGGACAGTCAGTTGACTCCTGTCCCAGACAAATTCCTATAAAGATTAAGCACCTTAATAGCATCACCTCCAGATCTGTGGTTCCAGCGGTCTAGATCTTCCGGAAAAATACTCATTGTGTCTAAGTATCACACCTGCTCACACCTCTGAAATGTTATATTTTCTCTAATGTGGCTCAAAACCTGAAAGCATAAAGACTATCTTTCTAACACATAGAATCTCGACGGATCTAGCCTTATCCCAGGAACTCAGCGGGGGCTCGGGCAAAACTGTCGTAAAGGGCCATCACTTTGGAGAATTTGTATTAGTGAGTATAGTTACTTCTTAAATCATCAGAAATAAATGAAGGGAAGGGAAGGGGGAGAACAAAGGGAAAGAGGGAGAGGGAAAAAACAAAACAAAACACCCTTCTTTTACACCCACAGAAAGGAAGGAAAATAAACAGAGAATGGAACACTAACACCAGCGAGCTTTTTATGATGGAATATCCGATCAGTGTGTTGGCTTCACTTTGGTTATTTCCCAACCTCAGGATACAGTTCAAAGGGTTTAAAATGCATTGTGCTGTCTGGTCTTTCATGACCTGCTCCCATTTCTCTCTCGCGAGCCCCCCTCTGCACAGCAAGTAAGCTCTGGGTTACTGACTGTTTTGGTTTCTGGAACATGCCTCAGCCTGTTGAGCCTCAGGCCTTGGAAGCCAATGTCTCTGCCTACAACACGTTTCCCCCACCTGCTCTGCACCCAAATCGAACCATCTGTTGGTTATAGCTTAAACTTTTCTCAACAAAAGAAATGTGCTATGCTTCCCCCTCCCACCCATAGACTGGCCTGGGTACCTCTCTGGTGAACAATTACAGCTTCGGATATTTTCTGGAGAGGGCCAGACTAGACATGAGCTCCTGTGCCTGTGCCACGGACTGAAACAACAGTGTGTCCATCAACCTGTTACTATGTAAACAGCTGTGGTAGAGCCCTATGCTGGGACACAACTCAGCAATTAAAAAACATTGAAACTACTTACACACGCAACCACCTTGATGAATCTCAAGTATGTTTTTTTTAAAGGAACACACACACACACACACACACACACACACTCTTTCTCTCTCCATATATATATTATATATAATATTTTTTATATGAATTCCAAACACAGATGACACTAATGTGATACAAATCGGAGTCTGAGGCCATATGGTGAAAGTGTTCAGAAAGGGCTCATGAGGGAGCTTTCTGGGGGAAATAAACTGACTTTTATCTTATCTTAGTTACATGATTGCAGGCAATTGTCAAAACTCATCTGATTGGACAGTTAGGAGAACGAAAGATTTAATAGAGATTTCTACTATACTCGTTTTTCCGTCCTTGGGTATCCCTCAGCCCAATAGTGTATTTGGCCCCAGTGGATTCATCTAGAAAACACCCATAACTCCAGGTTGTGCACGTACCTCTTTCCGTTGATGCATACGTCTAAACGGCCCATCTTGTCTGGACTTCTGGTCGTAGCTCCCAGACTGTTAGCCTCCACTGGGGTTCCAAAGTTGAGCTGCACTCCTACGGACTGAATGTCTGTGTCCTTGAAAATTCATACGGTGAAACCTCACCCATAATGAGACGATATTGATCTTGAGCTTCCGAATCGTGAGAGGTGTGTTGGCTGTCGCCCGGTCCGCGTGGACTAAGACGTACGTTGTATCCAAATAATGCCCGAGTTGGAGTTGCCTACTGACTAGCACAGCTCTACTCTCACCGCACTTTTGGGGGAGACAGCGAATTCCAGTGCTTGTTAAGGAAATAATTCCACTTCCTATTGGACGACGCTTGGAGATAATTGGGCAATTATAATTTGCCAGTTGCATCTCCGCCTTGCTCTTTATCTCTTTTATCTGAGCTTCTCTGTAGGCTCTTGCTAGTACTTATTCTCTGCAGGGAGATTCGCTGTCCCATCACAGGTGACCTGTGTCTTCTAGCCTGGATGGGGCTAAATACAAACATGGAAAGAAGGAGGGAAGGGAGGAAGGTGATAAGTAGAAAGGTAGATAGATAGATGGAGAGATAGATAGGTAAATAGATAGATAAATAGACGCACAACCTCCAGCTCTTCTCGGTGCAAACTTCTCCCCATTCCTCAGCAAAGCCCGGTGACTCCTAAGTATAACTGGCGCCAAGGAAGAATGCTTGATATCGCATAGTTTCTCAAAGCACTATCAGAAAACAAGATAGAATAAACAAATACTAGCAATAAGCCTGGTTCCTACAGGCAACACAGAACCCTCACCATTTTAAGCCAAATCAATGGGAAAGCTTAAGTGACCATTTAAAAATCTCCAAACACAGAGATTTTTAGAGGAAGGCTATGCCCCATTAAGTTGCTCGGTCCATTGCCAGACATTTATGGAAGTGCATATACCTCCTGCAAAGAATCTCCCACAATCGTATTTAAAGAAAGAATGAAGCAGAAATGCGTATCATGGTATTATTTACCAATCAAGAATTCGGAAGCCCACTTATAACAATGATGTTGTATCTTCGCAGATTCTTAAGGCAAATGTGTCAGGGGCTCAACCCCTAGCTGTTGAAGGGATTCAAAGAGAGAAAGATATATACGGTCACAGCTCTGTTGCCTGCAGGCAATGGAAATCCAACTCAAGCAAGCTTAGGTGAAAAGAGACAAGAGCAGGAGGCCATTTGTCATTCATGAACCCGGAAACGCAGTATCTTGGGACTTGGTAGACCCAGAGCTGGAAATGCTTCGTCCTACTCTCAATCCGAATGCTCTCTTCATAGGATGACACAGACGGCTACCACGGAGGCTACTCTTCATTCTTCTCAGGGTTAGAAACTCCAGCAAGAATGTGTTCTGTGTCCCCATCACTGAGCTGTAGCCACAGGATTCTCCCTGAATGGCCCGCTGGAGGCGTGCCCTCATCTGGGGAGCGGGGGACCAGCTGAGAACCGAAAACTCTGATTGTTAGGGCCGAGGTGCTTCCCGCCCCATCTGGAAGTCAGCTTCAGCAAAACACACGGACTAAGAACAAACAAAGCCCAGACCTGCTAGAGAAGCTTGGATGTGGGCTATCATTTCCCCTCGTATTTACTGTGGGAAAAGGTTAGCACACCTTTTGTTAATTTCAAAAGCAGCAGCAGTGAGAACACATCAATACGGAAGCTTAGGAAACTCCCACACCGTCGCCCCCCTTCTGAGCTTGGTCTCAGTCTGCCCAGAGGCAAGACAGAGGAGACAGATGATTGAACTTACCAAATGCTATAATATATTGAGCTCAGAGGTCTGCTTTAGAATAGCGCGTACAAGTTAGCTAATATTTTTTGCACTACCTCCTCTCTGCCAATTAAAGTTCTAAGCGCTTTACATATGTTAGTTCATGTAAGTCTCCCCAAAAATACTATCAGGGTAGGGACTCATATAATCTCCCTTTTGCACCTGAAGAAGCTGGAGCCCAGACAGGTAGAGTAACTTGCCCAAGGTCACACAGCCAGTAGGGGTAGACTGGGACTCAATGCAGCCAACCAGGCTGCAGAGTCTAAGCTCTTCAGCACAATTTTAATGCTTTCTGGAGACCAACTAATTTATTTCAAATTGTTTTTATCATTTAAAAAAATCACAACTCTATCAAAATTGCTTCTGGTGTTTTATAAATTATAATTCGACTATAATAAGTATCTACTTTCGTTGTAGGGCATTTAGATTTCCACTTGTCATTGATAAAGTTCTCCTAATTATAGATGCTATGGAAGGTTCCAATAAAGGAGTTCACTTTGACCTTCCCCAGGACAAAAAGAATCTCCCTAACCTACCTATTTTTACGCAATCTTTGTGATGGGAACAAAAGATATCTGGGGACCACAGAGATACGATTATTACTGAAGAGGTCATCTAAGAAAGGAGAGGTAAGACAAAGGATTTGGGCAAAGCACATTAAATGATCTGTCAATGATGGAATAGGACTGAATCGCCCACTGTAGTCTGCGCAGGCAAGCCCATCCTTCTAGAATAAAAGTGGGAGAAGTGATGGCACTGTGTGATAGGAGTCACCCCAAGTCAAAGGCATGAGACAGAAGTGCCAAGGTCAAGGAGCATTTCTGGGGTGCAGACAGAAGCCCCGAGTAGATCAAAGCCACACCCCCGAGAAAGAGTCCCTGTAGCTGAGGAATACTGCACTGGGAATTAGTCTTGATATCCTTCATGGGGGCAAAAACCTCCTTCTTCCCGAAGCTTTGTACCCACTGTCGTTCCCAGGGAGGCTGGGTGCGGTGACCGAGGGGAGTGGCAGAGCCCAGGGGCTCTGGAGGTCGGGTCAATGTGGGGCCATTGGCCTGTGACTTAAAGAACGGTGGAATAAGTCCATGGGCATATCCGATCACTTCTACTTCCTCTTCTTTCCTCAGGGACCTTCATGGCATGCTGTAATGTGGACAGTTCATGCAGGGATGGATATATGACACATACATGTGTACCCACACAGGTAGGTAATGTGAGTGTCCACACGCAGATATATGGCACGTGTGTGTCAGCATGTGTAAGGGTGCAGGATGCCATTACCGGGTTGCCCACCCTTCAGACCCCATTTGCCAAAGACTCGTAGATGGCAGTAGTCACTTCTATCTCTTTCTGAGAATCACGCTCAGCCGAAGAGAGCCCCCTTGCTCAAGGATATACCCCCTGCTCTTGAATCTAACAACTGGTCAATGCTAGGTACAAAGGCCTCCTGTGTGAACAGTTCTGGAGGGCTTCCTAGCCCAAGTCCCCTGGGACCTGCTGGGGCCTGCTGGGACTCAACCCTGGTTCGACTTCTCTTATCTCCTTCCTACCTCCATTTCCCGAAGCCCCACAGCTCAGCTCTTGAAGATGGGGAGATGGGGAGATGGGGAAGCTGCATGCAAACCTCCATCTCTCAAGGCTTGTTTCCCAGGGAAGCTAATGAAAGATGAAATATGAGTATATATTTATATTCGCCCCTCTGGTGAGAGGGAGGATGGGAAAATATTTCCAGCTGTGAGGGAGATGAGTACATTCTCCTGTCTCCTCCTAATGTGGACATTTACCAGGCTACTTTCAAACTAGAGAGTTAATAAAGCTCAGACTGGTCTGTTCCTGAGTTAAAAAATTAAAAAAAAATGGACAGCTGGAACCTCCATTAATTTTCCTTGCTAGAATGTGGATGATCAATGGGTCAACTATTAATAGATAATTATAAACACACATAATAAAAATTAGTCTTAAAATTTTTGAGTGAGAATTGAACAATTTCTGCTAATATTTGTATTATTTTTATCTTTTTATAGATTTTTTTAAGATTTTATTTATTTATTATTTATTTAGTCATTCATCCATTTATTCATGAGAGACAGAGAGAGGCAGAAGCAGAGGGAGAAGTAGGCTCCCCATGGAGTAGGAAGCCTGATGTGGGACTCGATCCCAGGATGCTGGGATCGTGACCAGAGCCGAAGGCAGACTCCTAACCAACTGAGCCACCCAGGTGCCCTATTTTGTATCTTGATATAAGATATCTTCACAAAAACATACTCTCTCTGTTATCTGTAGTCTTTTTAGATTGAAATTATGGAACTAATATGGTAAGTTCATTATTATTCCATGATTTTTAAACTAGAGGAGCCCTCTAAAGTTTGGAATGGATATCAGTGACAGTAAATGGATAAGAGAAGTCAATAAAAGAAACAAGACAGAGGGTACCACACATCAGACTTATGTACAGATGCCCTTCTGAAGGGGAGGAGATGAGAGAGGATGGGCCTGGATGCTTATGATGGTGCTCTCCTGCCATGGGGGGGTGTGGACATCCACGCTCGGCACATGTGGATATTCCTGGGATTTTAGAAAGTGGGATGGTTTGCTGTGTTATTTCTAGTCCCTTTATGGCCACACACATTTGTGATCTATTCCGGTTCGTCCGGATGCTGCGTCCAGTTGCTTCTGATTCTCTTGGGTTGGGGAAGAAAACTGTTTCAGATAAGATCAACAATTGTAAACTTTGATGACACCATTTCAAAACACAGCATACAAAAATTAAGAATTCCAGTAGAGGTTTCTTTAGAATAGGGTTTGTATTTCTAGTTCTACAAAAAGCTAAGGACTCGTATTGAAGATCTTTAAATATCACGAACACACCACCCTATCCTCTGTGGCATCATCCATAGAAGGTATGATGAAAGGCCACACACAAGCTTTCAGAAATCAGGTATGATGATAATGAAAGCTTCCCATGAGTGAAGAGTTTCCCCATGTTGTCACCCTGCTGTACTTTGTAAAGCAGGGCACACATTGTGAGTGAGTGGCTGACGTTCCATTGGAGGATGCCCATTAGGGCATCCTAATAATGAAATATTGAATGAAATAATGAAAATAATGAATATGAATAATAATGAAAATAAAGTAACTCAAAGAAGTTCAAAGCTCCCTTGGTCCCCACATTAAACACACACACACACACACACACACACACACACAAGTAAACATGGAAAGAATGTCTAATGTCTAGAGAAAATGTGGGAAGACAAATTTATGCCTCTGGAATTTTTCAACAGGATGCTTTCTTTGTTGGGTTTCTACTAAGCCCTTAAGAATTCCCCAACAACTGAATCTCTTACCGCACTGCCTTCTGTCCAGACCTCATCAGAAGTACAGATGCAGGTGCTTTATGCAACCCTTCCAATCTCCTGCTGTCCTCCGACAGTTAGATCAAAAGAGTAATGGGATGTTTGATTATCTAATTTCCCGTCAGCCAGGGAAGCCCAGAGAAAGAGCTGGGAATGTCGTAAGGGAAAGGTCATTGCTACCATTGACACTGGAACTGGAGGTAGGGGGTGGGGTGGGGTGTGGTCACATGACCACGACATAGCTTCGGGGGTTGCGAAGACAGATCGCTTCTCTAGACATCCACTAAAAACTTGCTGGGGGCATTCTTGTCTACTCTGATTAAAGACCATGTTAATGCTTAAGAATTTCATTAACTTGGCCTTTGAACACTGAGAAGGGTGAAGGGTCATGGGGCAGAACTGGAGGGAGTCACGGGAAGGGCCCAAGAGGTATTCTCCAAGGAGACTTTTCTTTCTGGGCAGGTTTTCCTCTTCTGAAATGTCAGAGCACTTACAGAGTACTTAAAATTTCCACGGAGCAGGATTGGATTAGTCAGTATTTATGATTTCAAACTGGAAGTATATATTCTACTACAAGTTTTTATTCTCAAATCATTTGCTTTAATAAAAACATTAAGCTTGGTCTCTGTGGAATAAATGAGACATTTTTAGTCATTGGAGAGAAAAACTCAATGGGTATTTTCCCACGTTCACTACTTAGGACCTTGGATCAGGGCCAGGGTCTAAAATCTTATGAGTTAAAAGGGAGAATTCTTTATGGAATTTTATTTTTGAAAATGTATATACACTCTCAAAGTCTAAATCCCAGACATATGCTGACTTTGTCCAGTGACGGGCATAATGCAGAATCCTTCTTTGCTCTTAGAGTTGCTCTCCCCACTTCTTAAAAAACGACTACAGGCAACTGTCAGGGAAAGTGAGAGATGACAGAAGTTAAAACAAGAACCAAGAAATGTTACACCAAAAACAAAAATCCCGGGAGCAGTTGGAGTGGTCAGCGGACATGGCAATGTGTGTGGATGAAGGGGTGAGGTG
>JAPYYJ010001407.1:0-14210 GCA_028533885.1 Nasua narica | reverse complement strand
TTTTTTTTTTTTTTAATTTTAAAGATTTATTTATTTATTTGACAGAGACATAGCAAGAGAGGGAACAGAAGCAGGGGGAATGAGAGAGGAACAGGCTTCCCGCTGAGTAGAGAGCCTGAGTCAGGTCTCAATCCCAGAACCCTGGGATCATGACCTGAGCTGAGGGCAGACGCTTAAGGACCGAGCCACCCAGCCAGGTGCCCATAAACAGTGGTGTCTCTGTCCTCTTGTAGTTATCTTTTATTCATCCCTTTGCTTTTTTTTTCTTCCCTTTGCTTTATTTTACAGTTCCATTCAGGCACTTGTTGGTTTAAAGATCAAAAATAAGCTCTATTGAGATAAAATTCACCCATTTAAAGTATACGATTCAGCGCCTTTTAGTATTTTCAGAGTTTTGCAACTGTCATCACAATTTAGGACATTTACGTCACCCTGTAAAGAAACCCTGTTTCCTTTAGTCATCAGCCTCTAGCTTCCCCTACTCCCAGCCCTAGGCAATCATTAATCTACTTTCTCTCTCCCTGCGATTGCTGATTATGGAGATTTTATGTAAATGGGATCCTACAATCTGCTTCTGTCCCTTACCATATGTTTTTAAGGTTCATTCATGTTAAAGCATGTATCACTACTTAATTCCTTGTTATTGCTGAATAATATTCCATTGTATGGTTATACCACATTTTATTTATCCATTCATCAGTTGATGAACATTTGGGTTGGGTTCTCCCTTTGACTGTTAAGAATAATACTGCTTTGAACATTTATGTTTTTTTTTTTTATTATTTTGGTAGAATATACATAACATAAAATTGACCATTTTAACCATTTTAAAGTGTATAGTTCTTTGGCTTTAAGTACATTCACACTGTTGTGCAACCATCACCACCGTTTATTTCCAAAACGTTTTCATCTTCCTCGAGTGAAACTGTCCATTAAACGCTAATTTCTATTTCATTCCTCCAGCCCGCTTGGCAACTGGAATTCTGTTTTTAGTCTCTATCTATTTGACTATTCTAGGAACCTTACATAAATAGAATCATACAATATTTGTCCTTTTTTAATTGGCTTATTTAACTTAATGTAATGTCTTCACAGACATACATATGTTGTAACATGTGTCAAAATTTCCTTTTTTTTTTTAAAGATTTTTTATTTATTTATTAGAGAGAGAGAGACTGAGAATGAGAAGGGAGAAGGTCAGAGGGAGAAGCAGACTTCCCGCAGAGCCGGGAGTCCAACATGGGACTCGATCCCGGGACTCCGGGATCATGACCTGAGCTGAAGGCAGTCGCTTAACCAACTGAGCTACCCAGGCGCCCCAAAATTTCCTTTTTTTAAGGTTGGTAACGTCCTGCTGATGGTATATATGACATTTTATTTACCCATATATCTATTAGTGGACAGTTGGTTGCTTCCGCTTTTTCACTGTTGTGAATAATGGTGTTCTGAATATGGGTGTGTAAATATTTACTCAAGACCCTGTTTTCGTTTTTTTTTTTTCTAGATCATATGATAATTCTGTTTTGATTTTGGGGAGAAAGGCTAAACTGTTTTCCACAGTGGCTACACCATTTTACATTCCTACCAGCAGTACACAAGAGTTCTAATTTCCCCATGTCTTCTAATACTTTCTGTGTTTTGATAATAGTTGTTCTAATGTGTGTGAGGTGTTATCTCATTGTGGTTTTGATTTGCATTTTCTAAATATGATTAGTGATGTTGAACACAGTTTTTGTGTTTATTGGTCATTTGTATATCTTGTTTGGAGAAATGTCTTTTCAGGCCCTTTGCCCACTTTTTAATTGGGTTTTTTTGTTGTTGAGTTGTAAGAGTTCTTTATATATTCTGGATATCAACTCCCCATCAGATAATGACTTGCAAATATTATTTCCCATTCCACAATAGTGTTTTTTTGATGTACAAAAGAGTTTAATTTTGACGATGTCTTGTTTATCTGTTTTTTTCTTTTGTTGCCTGTGCTATTATGGTCGGATCCAAGAAGTTATTGGCAAATCCAGTGTTGTGATGTGTTTGCCTTATTTCCTTCTGTTTTATGCTTGCAGCTTATTTGTGTCTTTGATGCATTTTAAGTGTAAGGTAAGGTTCAACTTCATTGTATAAATTTTTATGTGAATATATGTTTTCATTTATCTTGATTGTATAACTAGGAGTGGAATTCCTGGGCTATTGGGTTACTTATGTTTAACCTTTGAGGGACTGCTGAACTGTTTTCCAAAGTGACCCTACCATTTTACATTCCACCAGCAGTGTATGAGGGTTCCGGTTTCTCTATTGCCTTTTGAATCCAGACCACATTACCTTCTGACTGACTTATTTCAAAAATTTCCTTGGCTGGCCTCTTTGGTAATAACCTCACAACTCTCTTTCTCTAGTCCTCTTTCACCAGTTCTTAATGCTGTTCATTGTGTCATAAGAGATTTGAGATGAAAGGAACTTTAATCATGGAAGTTAAGCCATTCATTTTTCAATTGATAAATAAAATTTGAGGAAGAGATTTGACCCAGTTATAGAGTGACATTGTCAACACTAGATACCCTACTATGAATATAGCTTTCATTTTATTAAGTCATCGTTTTCCCCATTTATGTGTCTAAAACTCTTTACCTGTGGTTAACTAGGTCTCCTCCCCATCATCTACCCTAAATTAGTCTAAAAACAAGTTGTGTGAAGGTAATTTATTTGGCAGGTGATCCTAGGGAACAAGAATAAGGGACCAGAGTAAATGAAACAGGAAAAAAAAGAAAAGCCAATACAAGAATGAATTACTGAGTTACTCACTGCTGTGGCAACTAAGGCTCAATCCTAGTGGGAACTTCTGAGGATCTAGATGCTCCTCCAGTTGTCTACTTATGGATGGACAGGAGAAACTATTATCCGCTCTTGTTCTCCATCAGTTCACAGATTCCCTAGTGGTGTGTAGATTCTTTCACCTTCCCTTCTTAACACTTTAGGACTCCACACAAAAGCCAGACAAGTGGGTTGGTTCCCCGTGGTGTCTTGATGGCCTCAAAAAAAACACAGGGCAGAAAGCAAATGAATCACAGTGAATTCGTGCGTGGGGGGGGGGCGGGGGGGGGAGTAGTAGAAACTTAACTGGAAGCATTAGCTTTAGCTTATAAAAAGTGTGGTCCTCAGAATAATGGTCTCTCAAAGATCCTAATCCTCTAAACCCATTAGTATGTTACTTTGCATCAAAAAAAGGATTTTGTAGATAGTGAGATTTTCCTGGGTTATCTGAGTGGGCCCATTGTAATCACAAAGAACTTTATTTTATAAGAGGTAGGCAAGAATGTTAGTCCAAGAAAGAGGTATAATAATGGAAGCGGAGGTCATGATGTGGCAGGGACCAAGGAATGGGAGCAGCCTCTAGAGGTTGGAATAGATAAGGAAAGGATTTTCCCCTAGAGCTCCTGAAAGAATGCAGGCTTTGATTTTAGTTCTGTAAAACCTGTTTTGAAATTCTTATCTCTAGAAATTTAAGATAACAGATTTGTTTTGTTCTAAGCCACTAAATAAGTGTCAATTTGTTACCCAGCAGTAGGAAACTACTGTTAAAGCTAGCATCAAAGGACAAGTGGACAGCATGAAGATGAAATATAAGAGATTTCTGATAGAATCTACCTCTTGCTGTTGGCCTCTCCTTTGATTCTAGCTATATTAGCTTCCTACTGCTGTTTAGCAAATTACTACAAATCTACTTCTTGCTCTGCTCAGATCTGCTTGGACCCTACATTAATCTAATCCATTATTGAGTCACTGCAAGCTCTTCAACAGAAATTTAAGAAGGGTTAGTGGTACAAGCTAGTGCTGCCTGCTGCTGCAACTGGTATTGAAGCAGGAATAAATATTCATCATTTCCTTCTTTCACCACCCATTCTGTATTTCCCTTATGCTAGGCCAGCAGTGCAGCTGCTTTAGGTTGCTTGTGACTTCTAGACTTTCATTCTTAAGGGATTTGAGCCCTTAGTTCCCTTGCCCTTTTTGGGCCATGGTTGCTACAACTTCCTGTTTGTTGTAGTACCAAGCGAGGAAACACCGAGTTTCAGACAGACTGTTCCCTACCCCAAGTGTGTACCATTCCTAATGATAATCAGAGTCCATTACCACTGCTCGTATAGTTTTTCCTTTCTTTACCTGCTTGTCTGTCAGCATGAGGAACCCCAAGTGACTGGGTAGTGGTCATACCATTTAGTTCCACTAAACATACCATTTAGTGGAACCCTCAGTGTGGCCTCTTGTGGAAGCATTACCTTCAGGACCTCTAATACAGGAGAGGTTTTAAATCACTGGAATAGGAAACCCAAATTCCTCAAGTGAGTTACTGGGATTGATGGTGAAAAGAGTCACTCCAACTTCTATGCCTTGGTTTCTGGACTCATGCATGCTAGATATCAGGGATATAACACCATAGCCATTGTTTCAGTGGATATCCTGTATCCTAGGAGACCAACAAGGTGATTCTTTAGGTGAACTTTTAGTATAACATTCCATCATTCTGTTAGTCTGACAGTTTCCTAGTGATGTGATATGTGTAGGACCAGTGGATGCCATGATCAGATACTTCACCATTAAATAGATGTTTTGGTTTGGGGTGATGTCAAGATGGATTTTGGTAAGCATTTTGAAGCTATTGGATGATGGTGCTGGGCAGAGTTACTATGTATGATGTTGAGGGACACTTTGGACAGGGAATGTAGTCCCATTTAAGTAAGTATAAATTCTGCTGCCTTTTGGAATGTAAGAGTCCCAATCCCAGCATGCCGCCTGTTCAGCTCTATGTCTGATAAGTTGCTATTGGTATTCTGCAATGATCCTAATCCTGCTAGAAATTAGTCAATTTTAGTAAGACTTTTTAAATTATATTTTTCAAAAGTAAGTTGATGTTTTTGAGATCAGAGAATCTGATGACCAGGAGTTTTAAATTTTCATATGGTTAGCTAATATTTCATTTATAAGGAATTCAAGAAAAGGTAAACTGTAGTGATAGAAAGCCCATCAGTAGTTGCCATTAGGGAGAGAATTGGCTGTAAAGGGGCACAAGGGAACTTTTTGGGGTGATAAAAATGTTTTAGAGCTTGACTGTGGTGTAGGTTATACAGTTTTACACATTTGCCAAGACTCATTAAACTCTACCCTTAAAATCAGTATAGATAATGCCTCACAACTTATTTTAAGGAAAGAAGAGGATTTAATATACTCATTTGTTAACCTTTCCCATATTAGTTTGTGTTTTCCTTTATAGTTAATTTTTGGTTTCTAGATTTGAGAAACTCTTCCCTTCTCTGGGATTTTTTCCTCCTGATTTTCCCATTATATTAATTTCTGTTATTTCCCTTATTATCTTGAAATATACCTAGGATTTGTTTTAATCAGGTAGAATAAGACACACAGAATGGAAATGACTGTCAGAAGGAAAAATATTTTACCCACAGTTCCATAGGGGAAGCACCAAGGTTGATAAGGAAGCAGAAGGAGCAAAGGAAAAGCAAGTCGAGAGCTTTTATTGTGGTTAAGTGGGAAGGCATTGATGAGGCAAGATAGGCAGGCCTGAGGAAGTTGAGGTTTGGATAGTTTGAAAAATTTATAATTCTGGGTGATACGGTGGTCTTTAGTTTTCTAACACCTGGCCGCAGGATGAGTTAGAGCAGTGGGCATACTTGTTTGGTATGTGAAAATTTTTTGAAAGGAGATGTTGGTTAGGGGGTATAAGCTTTGGATAGGTTGAGCGTGTATCAGAGATGTGCTCTCAGGCAAGTTGTTTTTCTATTTCTAGGAATTAGGCAACTTGCATATGTGCGTGCGCTCTCCACTTCAAATAAATAAATCTTTAAAAAATGTGTTAGTTAAGCATATTCATTCTTAATGTTTAATTACAAGTGCAACAAGGCTATAATTTGAGCTTAACTCCTCATTTTGATAGTGTAGTACTTTTATTGTCACTCCTTTGTAATTTCTATTGTGATTTTCTTTTTGTATGTTTAGGAGTCTGTTTTTAAGTTTCTAAACATTTAAACATGTTTTATTAGGGATTTCAACATTATATTATGGGCAGAGAATGCACTCTTAGGTATAAGTTCTTTGAAATTATTTTGTGTCTTTATGACTCTTAATACATTATCATTTTTTGAAAATGTTTGAAGTGTGCATGAAAATAATTATATCCTTATTTTTTTTGTGGTTGGAGGGTCTCTATGTAACCGTCAGATTAAACTTATTAATTTTGCTGGGCAAGTATTTCTGTATCCTATCGATATTTTGACTTCTCGATTTGTCAGTTTTGAATATAACTAAATTAGAAACTCGTGTAGTATTTGAAGATAAATTTTTTTCTTGTAATTTTAGGGATTGTATTGAATCTGTGGATTGCTTTGGGTAGTATTGACGTCCTAACATCCTAACGATTTTAAGTCTTCCAATCTATGACCATAGGATGTTTTTTCATTTAGTTATTATGTCGTCTTTCCTTTCCTTTCCCTTTTTTTTTTTTAAATTGAGATTTGTTTGGTTTTAGATCAGTTTTAGGTTCATAGCAACACTGAGGGGAAAGAGATTTCCCAAATACTCCTACCTGATACATGCATAGCTTCTTCCATTATCAACATTTCCCACCAGAGTGGTGTAGTACATTTGTTAACAACTGATGAACCTACATTAACACATTATAATACCCGAAGTCCCTAGTTTACATTATGGTTTACTCTTGGTGTTGTATATTTATGTCATCTTTAATTTGTTTCAGTCATGCTTTGTAGTTTTCATTGTACAAATCTTTCCCTTCCTTAAGATTATTCCAAAGTATTTTATCCTTTCTGATGCTCTTGTAAATGGTCAAGTAGTTTAATTTTCACTCTGGAGTGAAAACACTCCTTTTCAGAGTGTTCATTAACAGTGTTTATTAACATTGTCAGTGTTAGAAATGCAACTGATTTTTGTGTGAGTTTTATATCCTGCTACTTTTGCTGAATTTACACCAGCTTAATTTAGATAACAGAAAAACTTTGCTCCTCTACAGCTCTGTTCTCACCCTCTTTCAGTTATTGATGTCACAGAAATAAATCTTTAAACATTTGTGTGTCCAAACACATAGACTAGTAATTGTATTTTTTTAAAGACTTTATTTATTTATTTACCTCTTTGAGAGTGTGTGCATGTGCAAGCAGGGTGAGGGGTGAGCAGAGGGAGAGGGACAAATAGACTCTGTGTCGAATGTGTAGCCTGATGCAGAGCTTGATCTCAGAGCCCTGAGATCATGACCTGAGCCAAAATTAAGAGTTAGATGCTCAGTCAACTGAGCTGCCCAGGCCACCCAAGAGTTTTTTTTTTTTTTTAATGCATTAGTCTCTTACATTGTGGAGAAAGCAAAATGTAGAGTTATATACCAAGGTTACAGTAATAGTGACTTTAGACTAATAAGTGTTTTTAAAAGTTGTTTATTAGTGTCTTAAGTTATATAGAAAACAAAAAGTAGAGCTACAAACTGAATTTTCAGTAATTCATCTTTTATGTTCATGTGTTTACCTTTATTGAGATCTGTATTTCTTAATATGACTGAATTATTGTCTAGTATCCTTTCATTTCAACTCAGGAAGCACTTCCTTTACATTTTTTGCAGGGCAGTTATAGTAGTAACAGACTTCCTCTGCTATTGTTTATCTGGAAATGTCTTAATTTCTTCCCTCACTTTTGAAGGATAGTTTTATTGAAAATTGGATTTTAGTTGACAGTTTTTTCTTACAGTATTTTGAATATGTCAACCTACAATTGACCCTTGAACAACATAGTTTTGAATTATTTGGGTCAACTTATATGCAGATATTTTATAGTAAAGTTCTGTAAATGTATTTTCTCTTCCTTATGTTTTTCTGTTTGTTTTTTTAAGAAAGAATGGGGGAAGGGCAGAGGAAGAGGGGGAGAGAGAGAATCATAAGCTAGGCGTGGAGCTTGATACAGGGTTTGTTCTCACAAGCCTAAGATCATGACCTAAGACAAAATCAAAAGTCGGATGTTTAACAGACTCAAGCCCCCAGGTGCCCTCCTTTATGATTTTTTTAAACAACATTTTCCTTCATCTATTTTAGTTTAAGAATATAGTATATAATATACAAACTCTGGGTTAATCAACTGTTTATATTATCAGTAGGCTTCTGGTCAGCAATAGACTATTAGTTGTTAAGTTTTGGGGGAGTCTGAAGTTGTACATGGGTTTTGACTGTGCAGGGTCAGGACCCCAATTGCCGAGTTGTTCAAGGGTCCACTAGACTGTCTCTGTCCTCCAATTTCTTTTCTTTCTTTCTTTCTTTTTTTTTTTTTTTTTAAGATTTTACTTGTTTATTTGACAGACACATAGCAATAGAGGGAACACAAGCAGGGGGAGTGGGAGAGGGAGAAGCAGGCTTCCCACTGAACAGGGAGCCCGATGCGGGGCTCAATCCCAGGACCCTGGGATCGTGACCTGAGCCGAAGGCAGATGCTTAACAACTGACTCACCCAGGCTCCCCATCCTCCAGTTTCTAATGGGAAATTTCTTGGTGATCTTACTCTGAGGATCCCTTGTATGTAATGATGTGTAATGATTCACTTCACTCTTATTGCTTTCAAGATTCTTTGTCTTTCCGTGTTTTCACTTATAGTGTATCTCAGTATAGATCTCTGAGTTTATCCTGCTTGGAGTTTGTTGAGCTTCTTGGATGTTTTGTTTGTTTTTTAAAATTTTTATTTTTTAAGTAATATCTACACTGAATATGGGGCTCAAGCTCATAGCCTGCGATCTAGAGTTTCATACTCCAGTGACCTTGCCAGCCGGGTGCCCCTAGCTTCTTGGATGTTTAAATGCATGTGCTTTATCAAATTTGGGAAATTTTCAGCCATGTTTCCTCAAATAATCTCTTTGGCTCTTTAGTCTCCCTCTTTTCCTTCTCGTACTCCCACAAGGCATCTGTTGGTTCTTTTTCTGGTATCCCACAGATCCTTTATTCTCTGTTTACTTTTCTTGAGTCATTTTCTTCATGTTCTTCAGGCTTGATAATCTCAGTTGCCCTGTCTCCATGCTCTGATTCCTTCTTTCACCTGTTCAAATATGCCTTTAAATCCCTCTGCTGAAGTTTTCATTATTGTCATTGTACCTTTCAGCTGGAGAATTTTTTAGGTTTTCTATTTCTGTAGATATTACTATTCTGTTCATACATCATTTACTTTCTCTACATCTTTCTTTAGTTATTTGAGTATCTTTAAGATGTTTGTTTTAAAGTCTTTGTTTAGTGGGTTTGTTAGCTGTTCTATCTCCAGGATGGTTACTGTTGGTTTTTTCCATTGAATGGGCCATATGGTCCGGTTTCTTTGTATCCTGTGTGTGTGTGTCTGTGTCTGTCTTTGGTTGTTGAAAACTGGATGCTTGAATTTAATAATGTGGCAAATCTGAAAATCAGATTGTCCCTCTTCCCCAGGTTTCACTGGGTTTTTGTTTTTATTGTCATAGGCTGTCTCTTTGCCAGGAATCACTTTGAGGTATAAACTAAGCTTTCTTCAGCTCTTCACTGAGTTTGTGCCTTTTTCTGGATATGTGTGATTTTCTTAATTCCCCTATTTCTAGTTCTTTATTTTCTAGCTCCTGGTTAAAAAAGGTACCAGCTCTTTAGATTTCACTCAGCCTGAGAGAGAGGGGCTTACATAATTGGGATATGTGTATGTGTATATATATATGTGTGTGCACACACACTCTAGTGACTGCCTCTTTGTCAGCACCTCAGTGATCAGATGCATCATGCAACTATCAGAACATAGATTCCTGATAATTGCATGACAGGATCCTTACTGCTCACCTTAGCTCCTGCAAGCTGCTCTTCGAACTAATGCACAGTCACCTGGTATGTGCCTGGGGAGTGGAAGTTGCGTAGCCATTGCTGAGTTAAGAGCTGAAATTAACGAAAATTTACAGTCCAAGACTTCTCTGGAAGTTTCAAGCCTTGGAGTAGACTCCGGAGTTCTGAAATAGTTAAATCAGACCGATTCTGCTAGCACAATTGTTGTCTAGGTGAAGAGACAGATTCTTGATGCTTCCTACTCCACCATTTTCCCAGGATCTTCTCATAACTTTACAAAAGAAAGTTTCATTATAGTTTTGAAGAGTTCTTAATGTTTTTTCCCGTTGTTTTCCAGATTATACCTCAAAGCAAATACATTTGAGACCTTTTACTTAGTTTTCAAGTTTAGATAGCAGACACTTGAAGGAGGAATTCTTGTTTCCTTTTTTTTTTCTAAGAAAACTAAATACTTCCAAATGGAAGACTGGAAGAGTGTGAGACTGGAAATGGAGAGACCCCTTAAGGAGGCAGTTGCTTTCATTACTACTACTAAGGCAGTGGTAGTGAGAGTGGAGATACATGGATTCATTTGAGTCCTATGAAGGAGGTGAAAAGGATATGACTTGAAAGGAGGGGATCGACCGAGTAGAGGTTCACTAATCCAGATAACTGTATTAATGGTTGTACTATTTACTAAATTTTCGAACACAGAAGCAGAAACTCCTAAGGGAAATGTAGTTAAGTGTGAGGTGCCTGTGAGATAGGTAAGTACAGTACTTTAGAAAGCATTTTCACACCTAGGAATTTTAAGTAGTAGTGTACTGGTTCCCTGTAACTCCTGTAGGTCCTATTGCATGCATAAACAAAAGGTAACAAGAAGTACAATAACATGGAGGGCATGAGGGGGAAATAGACTTAAGCACAGCAATTAATGTGAAAAATACTCAAATGTTATGATTAATTGCATATTAAATATGTCTGAGAGTTCAGGTTACCACAAGTTTAACGTATATATGTTAGGAGAATATGGTTGCTAAATATGATTATATAATCTAAGCCTTATTTACACTGTACGGCATGGGGAAATGATAGTTCCACTGTTTCCTATGCTTTGTGTTTTCTTTTGGAAATATGTACAACTTGGAGCAACACTTTTAAGAGATATAGTAATTAGAGTCTATTAAAGACTAAGGACTGGAACACCAAAGGATTAAGATGATGAAAAAATTAGAAAAGACAGTACAAATCTGGTTTTATTTAGTCCAGATAATTTAAGGAGATAGTTTTGATATTGACGGTAGTTTTGATGTAACTCGAGACTTTTTTGATATAATCTGATTTCTTATTTTACAAATAAGAAAATGGAGTTTCAGTTAGTATGACATTCCCTGACTCAGAGTTAATAGCAAGGCAGTTTAATGGCAACCCCAGTTTGTTAAGCATATTTTATCTATAGGAGCAGTGAAGCAGGGCTGGGACTAGAGCGAGGCAAACAAATTGCCTAGGGTACAAAATTGAAGGAGGCAGTCACTCTTAGATGCAGACCCTGCACTTGTAAGATCCTTATTTATTAGAGTAATATTTGAAGATGGTTTAAAATGTCAAATAGTCCTGGGAGATACCTCCTAGCCCTGCAGATTAAGCATAGCCTGAGGAAGCTAGATGGAATGATGATGGAGGAGAGAATTATCCCTTAAGACCTAGCCCTCGGTATATGGTAATCTAACGGTTGGCAAGTACCTGTGAAACATTACCTCACTTTTTGTGAGAACAGTGTGGGGTATTCTGTCTTCAGGCCTGGATTGGTTCCTGTACTCCTTTTTTTTCCTTCAATCAGATCTCAGAGGCTGTGGTTTCCTCTGTGCTTTTAAAGCTGTTTTCATCCACAACTCCTTGGGGGTTCTCTCAACTTGGCTGGTGAGTTAGAGAATCTAGACCTACCTCTCATTCCTTCTCCTTTACAGCTCACACAGCCAAATATGGAAATAATTTGGAGGTAATAGTAACAAAGACATAAGAGATTAACACAAATCTGCTTTTATTGTCATGGCCTTTTTCTCTAGTTTCTGACTTCCATTTTGTTTTTGAGAGTGCAGTTACCTAGTTGAGCTCCATTCCCGTTAAGTAAAGGACATGTTTATTTATGAGGGTATTTACCCCCAGCACTGGGATTGGAGACTGTCTACGCTGAATAAAACCCCTACTTCCATGCCTCAGGAGGATAATTTGTATTTCCCAGAACCTCAGTGGATGACAGTATACAAGCTGTCCTCCGAATATTAGTGGTTCCCTTTTTTAGCATTACGCTATGTGAGGAGAATAAAACCAGAAAGTACAGCCTTTGTCTTAGAACTAATGGGTATAAAATTGTTGTGCTGCTTCTCTGGATCTGTCCCTTTTATACCTGGTGCCTAACTTGCCTCCTTAGGACCATTATATTATTTGTTCTTTAGGCCTCTGGAGTTTAAGACAGGACATTTGTTTTTATATTACATTTTAAAATAGGTGAATTCTTGGAACTAAGAGTTGATAAAGTAAAAAGATGGGTGGTTTTTATTGGCTCAGTCAGAGGTAGCTAAATGAATATAAAAAATAGCAGTATATTAGATCTAGTTTACAGATGCAGTTGGCATAGTTTGTGATGCTGATGGGAGCAGAATATGTTTAAGTTAAGTCAGCATTACAGATGAGTTATATTAGCAAGAAATAGAACTTTTCCCTCTATCCTGTAAGGTCTGTCAGAACAGATTTAGCTTTGTAAGCTGGATAGCTCATACGGTGCTTCGCACACAGCAGGGCCCAAAGATAACTAATAAGCAAGTTGAAAGCTTGGTAAAATCAGTTATTTGGTTGTTTATAAGCTCCACATAGTGTTCAGTGTTAGCTTACATTAAACCTGTCCCAGAGTTTAACACACACACACACACCCACAGAGTTGTTAAATTTGGGAATATCTGTACTTGCTAGTATTTGGATTTCCTAAATCTCCATCATTTTTTTAATCCCTGTTTTTGCATTTTTCTTATGTCTGAAGTCTTTGTTTTAGAGTTTTCTTTCTTCTTTTAAATTTGATACTGTAGGGGTGTCTGGCTGACTCAGTTGGAAGAGCATGCAACTCTTGATCTCAGGATTGAGTTGGAGCCCCATGTTGGGTGTAGAGATTACTTAAACTTAAAAAAAAAAAATAAATTTGATACTCAGTCTGTTCAGGTACCTGTTAGCATATATTGACCCTATTTGTTTTAACAGAAAAGTAATTTTGATTTATGAAGTGCAATATCCCGAGATAGGTTCTGGTTTGAGGAATAATTAGATTTGTAGGCTTAAAAAATGGAATCTAATCTCTGTGCCCCTCTCACCTTCATTCTCAGGTTCTATATGGTGACATTTACTCTGCTTTCAGGTTTATGTCTGTTGGGAAAAGAGTAAGTACCTTCCCAGTAACGCCTGTATGCATCCCAGGAGTCTTTCTGAATGAACAACTTGAGTTTTAAGCCCATTTGTCACTGGTCACAGGAATTAAGGGAATTTAATATTCTGATTGGCCTGTGTGAATTGCATATACTACCCCTGAGTTCTTGGAACTCCACCTAAAGAATGTCAAAATAGAATTAGGGTTGGGGATGGAGAGGATAGTTTCTGAGACGGAAGTCAAGATACTATTATGAAAAGAAGAGAAAATGGATACTGGTATAACTTAAAAGTCAGCTAGCTATTTAACATTTTGATTGACTTAATTTTGATTTTTAAGGGATCGGTGAGGTTTTCTAAATTAATTTTTTGCATTATCAAAGTAATATATGAATGTAGATTAAAGTTTCAAATAGTGCTAAAAGGCCTAATAAAAACAGCAGTCCTTTGCTCTACTTTTTCTACCCCCTTGCCTTAAGAAGTAATCACTGTAAGCTTTTTTGAACTGTATCAGCAGCAACAGCTTAAAAAGTTGAAAGTGATTACTTCTTGAGACAAGCAGGAGGAAAAAGGGGAAGGAGAACAAAGGACTGTTACTTTTGTTATAGGCCTTATAGCACTATTTGACATTTTCAACTATGTTCATGTATTACTTTAGTAAATAAAAAACATAATTGTTAGTATTATCTCCTGATTCATTAATTTTAGACATTACTGATTTACTGTTCAGATAAAGGAGGGTGTGTGTTTATGTATTTATTAAGTAATCTCTACACCCAATGTGGGCTTGAACTCACAACCCTGTGATTGAAAATCAAATGCTCTGCCTACTGAGCCAGTCAGGTGCCCCCATTTCTTTTCTTTTCTTTTTTTTTTTTTTTTTTTCCCAAATTTATTTTAATTTTTCAGTGTTACAAGATTGATTGTTCATGCACCACACCCAGTGCTCCATGCAGTACGTGCCCCTCTCGATACCCA
>JAPYYJ010001406.1:0-14211 GCA_028533885.1 Nasua narica | reverse complement strand
GACCTGGAACCAGGAGCCCACACCGGCCACGGGACTCACGGGACCTGGAACCAGGAGCCCACACCGGCCACGGGACTCACGGAACCTGGAACCAGGAGCCCACACCGGCCACGAGACTCACGGGACCTGGAACCAGGAGCCCACACCGGCCACGAGAAGGCAGTGGAGTCCACCTGAGCCCAAGAACATGGGGAATCGATACCAGAACGTGACAGTGCCCAAGACTCCTCCAGGGAGGTTGACCCCTGGTATCAAACTGTGCAAGTCAGGAAGGATGCTCGGGGCAGGGCGAGCACACATTCAGAGTGCCATCAGTGAAAATCCCTCTGGACAAGGAAGGATGAACCCCTAATTTACCTCCACGGACCACTAACGTCTCACGTAGTGGTGCATCTTACTCTGCAGTCACCAAAACCTGTCCGCCGGAGAAGTCAGCCTTCCCCCAAAGACCAGGGAACCCTCCGAAAGGGGCCCACAGGTCAGCCACACCAGGTGAGGATGCGTCACGCACACATGCAGACGCTTCGCTTCTCTGCATGCGGCTGCCCCGGAGAATAGTGTCTCCAACTGCAGGCCACTCAGGGACTGGGACGAACAGTCCTCCGGGGAAAACAGCACGTCGGTGGAAAACAAGGATGCCTGCTGCCTGATTTCACGTGTGTCGGTAATTCTGCTATCTCCGCCACAAAGGGAAAACTCAACTTTACAATGCTTTTAAACATTTAGGTACAGAGATTGGGACTGAACATTGTAGCTTCTTGTGTTTTTGATATTTTTACATCATGGGATTAATGGTGATTATTTCTAGGTGGATGGAATTACAGGTTTAATCATTTATTTGTAGGCTTTTCTATATTTCCTGATTTCTTTTCTAAAATACTCCTTTATAAAAAAATTCAATCTATAAAAAATTCAGAACCATTCAGGTTATTTCCCTTATTTGTCTAACCATTCATAAAAATTCAGTTTTAGAATACCTAACAAACCTCGTTAGGCACTTACTGTGGGTCAGGCCCCCTAGAAACACGACAGGGAGCACGACACCGGGTTTCTGCTCAGACCACAGGCTCCATCTGCTGCTTGACTACCGTCATCTCATACGCTACAGTTTTTGGAACGATTATAAGAAAACTAACGTCTCCACTGACCAGTCCTGCCTCAAGGCCTCCGCCCCTGCCCCTGGCTGCCTGGGGCACCTTGCTAACATGCCGCCCGCTGCGGAGGCCCTCTGGGAACCCAAGTCCAAGTCACTCTTCACCCTCCGACTGGTTCTCACTAGGAATATCTTACAGCGAACTGTATGTTCGGTTCCCCTTCACTGAGTATAAGGAAGAGTTCAGAGTAAGATCTGACTCAGGCTGACGTAAGGCTATTTTATGCCTCGGATGTCCCCCCGGGAGCCGCAGGGGCACCGCCGCGTGGGGTCGCGGGCTGTCCCCCGGGAGCCGCAGGGGCACCGCCGTGTGGGGCCGCGGGTTGCCGCATCAAACACAGCAGGTAAGCTCCATGGCCTCCTCAAAGCCAGAATCCGCCTTCCCCCTGACACCCGCTCCCCGCAGCGGCGTGGCCCAAGGCCGTGAGCTCACTCAGCCCTCTCCTAATGCACTTTATCTCTGCTCTCAGACATGGGGACACTTGCAGCTCGTTTCCAATGCTAACTGTTCAGGAAAAGGAAACCGGCTGAACATGAAGTGAGAATAAAGCAATCCAGTGGAAAAAAGTGTAAAATGTACAAAAATGGTTAAAGATGCTGCCAAGATTCCAAAATAGCCATGGGCCAGGATAGCAACGTCACTTTAAATGTAGTAGAAAACTCAAAAAAATAAAAATAAAACCCAACGAGACGCCTTCTGTAGTAACGTTTCTGGAGCGACCGCATCCGCTGGGTTGCGTGGTAAGAGCCCGCTCTCTGCCACTGTCCGCGGAGGCATCCCAGCATCCGGAGTGCTGCTGACGACGGAGGATGGTCACCCTGGGGACTCGTGAGCAGCCACGTGCGGGGTCAGAGATCGGGGGACAGTGGGTGGGTAGCATGGGAGGTCTGGTGTCTTCATCCTGCCGGTTTGTCTGAGGACCGAAGTCTGCAGCCGTGCCAGGGCTGCCTGCTGTGGGGCAGGCTGTGGGAGGGCACGCGGGGACGCCTCCGTGCTCCCTCTGACAGCCCGGCCCTGGCTGGCGGTCGGCACGGATCAGCGTGCCCGTGGTAAGGGTTCAAAGGGAGAAGGGACACTGAAGACAGTGGCAGGTGGCTCCCGAAGGAAACCCAAGCAAGCACGCATCCTCTAGCCGCGGTTCCCGCGGGGTCTGCAGGCTGCCTCCCGCCTGGGCCCTGGAAACGCAGCCGGAGCTGTGAGGTCTACCTCTAGCAGCCATCACGGCCGCACAGCAGCGGACCCGCCCACGGTGCTGGGCGCTCCTCCTGCAGGAGCCGCTTCAAGACGCAGCATTTCTCGCCACAAGCATTTGTCTCCCACGCGGTCTTTTTAAAAAGCCTGACTTCAGGGGGTGGGCCAACTGCTACTCAAGTTACCAAAGTGAAAACGTTTCAGGACGAAATAAGAGCTCTGCATGCTGACTATGAATAACGGTTATTCACAAATGAAGACGGAGGGAAGAAAAAGAATAAAGAAAAAAGAAAGACGAAGAAAAGAAAATGGTCACCAACCAAACAAGTGTGCACCAACCACATGCGTTAGATTACAAAGTATCTTCTAAACGTAGCCAAGTGTCAGCCCCGGACACGACCCTGTGCGCAGCACCTGTCATTCCCAAGTCTCTGTCCCGGCCCCGAGGAGACATACCTGCAGGCAGATGGCCAGGTTCACCCTGCAGCCGAAGGAGGTGCTCACGGCCCGCGGGTGCAGACCCAGGTCTTTAAAGAGCTTTGAGAACGACTGCGTGAGCGCTATCCGCGGCCGCTCCTCTGCCACCACCACACACGTCCGCACGCGGGACAGGTCCAGCCCTCGTGCCTGCGGGTGACAGTGGGGACAGGTCAGCCTCCCGCGGCCCAAGGCTGCGCGCACCTTACCCGAGCGCATCCACGCAACCAGACTCCGCACGGACGTTCGTTCCCGGGACTCTGCGTGTCCCTGTCACGACCCTGTCTTAAAGACCGGCAGGCTGTGGCCACAGGGAGCACGGGGAGACACAAGGCCCTGGATGAAATAATTACGGGACGGGGTACGGGGAAGCAAGACACGCCTACGAGCAGGGACGCACGAGAGCACACCCTGGACACAAAGGACAAGACCTGTTTTTTGATACAGAACAGAAAAGGAAAACGTTTGCACATCTCGTAAAGATAGCACTCCTCTGAGGTCCCACGAGGCTGAGAAGGTCCCAACCAATTCTGCCGACTGTGCGGGACTGAGCTCAGCTCGGTCTCCACCACAGTCAGTCAGCTGAGCAAGATGGCAGGACTCAGAGGAGGACCTCGGGGAGCTGAGCACCGGGCTCTGGGGCTGGGGGCCTGCAGGGGTGGGGGGAGGGGTCGGGCGGCGAGCGATGGTCTCCAGCGGAACAGGAGCGGTGCGAAGACGATGGCCACAGGCTGGACCCTGTAGCCCTCCTAGGCCCTGCACTGTGCCGGGCCTCAGGGCAGGGACACAGCCTCCCTCAGGGTGCAGGGTGCAGGGGGACTGGCTTGGGGGGCACTCTGGCCCCAGAGGTTCCTGCAGGGATCTGATCTCATACACACGGAGTCACACAGAAAGCACGCCAACTGGGCAACACCAATGCCCGATTTATGTATGTGTGTTTTCGGGGAGGCGGTGGGGTCTGGGTCTTGAGACGCTGCACCTGGAGCCAGAGAGTCATAACTTGGCTCCAAAATCTATTGTACGTGAGGACTTGGCAAGGGTGCTCAATTTCTCTGCAACTTAAGGTTCCTCCTCTTTAACAATAGTGCTTTCTAGCTCAGAAGCCCATTGCAAGGATTAAATCAATACATCAAGTGCTTAGAAAGTACTCAACTATGTTATTATTTGTGACATATATGTAATTATTTTATAAAATAATATAGCTGGAAATGTATCTTATAAATTTATTATCCTATATACATTTATAATTTTGAGCAATTACACATTTGTTTATGTAGCTTAATATCAACATTATCTTGCCTTGTTTTCTTGTTCTAGCCTAATACATTAGGTCTAAACAGGAAAACAAAATTCAGGAGAAAAGTGTAATGCTTTACTCTTTGTTCGTGTATAGATAACTTATGTGCATGTGTCTATATACAGATACACAAATATAATCTGTATATCCATGAAGACATACATCTGGGCACACAAACAATGGAGAGTAGTGGGAATATAAATAGAAACAGGTCGCACGATTATTCCCCCATCCTTACTTGGATAATGACTACTCCACCATGAAAATATGTCTATCAAAATGTTATTGACTTACGTGGAGGGAAATGCTAATATTCTAGTTAGGACGCAGACCTACAAATCAGGGTCTTCAAAGAAAACAAAAACGAGTGGCTAAATTCAATCCTATGGCTTGAACACCAACATCAGAATAAAATTAACTTCACTGATCAAGTGAGTTCACCCACAGAAGGAAGAGCGATTCAGGGCCTTTCAGGCAGAACTAATGGGATCACAGATATCGAGGGGTTGGGGGGGCACAGCCTGACCTATAGCTCTTTGGGGCAGTGGGAAGTTATTCACCTTATAAAACCAAGTTTTCACATGCAACCAGTTTGGGGAGCTTCAGGGAACAGCGGAGTATAGCTTGGCTTTTGTGAAGGATAATTTTGCTTCAGTAACTCTTCCCAGGCCCTGTGACACGGTGCCTCCCTCGGGCGCTCGCACGTGCCCCCCAAAGCACTCTAAGGGCTGGGATGGGTGGCTTACCTTGAGGGATTCTGTCTGTGAGCCCAGCCCCTTGGTACAAAGTTCCATCACTGAATAGGAGCAGAACGTATCCCGGACTTTATACTGACTCACGGCAAGAAGCCACAAGGCAGGGCTGGTCTCTAGCTCGGAAGGCGGGATGAGAATAGACTGGTGCCCGGAGTACACACTGCGGAGAGAGACGGGAAGGGCGTGTGAGAGCAGGGCCGCTGACGCGCCTGCGGCCCGGCTGCGAGAGGGGGGCTCCCGCCACTGCCCCTCCGGCTTGGCTAACACGACACGAACGTGCGTCCACGAAGACGCTCTCCAGGCACGAGAGGACTACAGAGTCTTCGTTCAGTGCCCGCCGTTCCGGGCACACGTCTGAGCCCTCCAGACCCCGAGGCTGACCGGCTCTCGTGAGGCTGCCACATTTGCAAAATGTAGGAAACGCAGGGTTGCTTTTATAAAAATGTATGTTTTCTTTGGAGGAATGTCTAATCAAGCCCTTTGTCCATTTTTGTGATGCGATCTCTACACCCAGCGTGGGACTTGACCTCCCGACCCTGGGAGGAAGAGTCTCGCGTTCTGCTCACTGAGCCAGCCAGGCGTCCTGTCCGGTTTTGTTTTTAAACAATTGGGTTTTATGGCGTCACTGATGGAGGAATCTTCAGTCCCTGCATGTTGAAAACTACAACTCAGAAAACGTGAAAGTCCTCCAGGAGTGAGGAGTCCACTATTGGCGCCGCGCACACACGTTGGGATAGGACATCGTAACCCTGCGTGGCTCTTTCTCCTGCTTTGTTAAAGTTAGTGTATAAGCCAGGAAGGTTAATTAATCTGATTGCCTATGAAGGGACAGCAGAGCAAGTAGCGGAAAACAGTGTACGAAACACACTCAAGCAAAGCACACTCAACGGCCACTGTTAGTTAAGTGAGTGACAAAAAATCCCACGGACCAATTTCTCCTTCTAAACGAGGGTACTTCCTCCAGGGAGGAATGGCTGCTGAGTCGAGAGGGAGTTTGGAGGAAACTCGACACCGAGCCGAGAGCCCCCTGTGGTCCCAGCCCCTTCCTTCCACCTCACCCCAGGGTGCCGGCTGAGCCAGGGGCAGCCACAAGCAAGACCTTTAGCAGATAACCGCGGCTCTCTGGGGACTTACGCGAATGCCATCCAAGACCCTGCTTTTGCTTTAGGAAGTGCCTTGGCCCATTGCTGTGTAGCGCCCAGGTGTCCCTTCCGGAAGGGCCCGGCTCTGATGCCACGTGAGGGCTCAGGGGCTCCCAGCTAGCTGCCAGCTGGACCCCCCACCCCCCTCAACCTACAACTGCCTACTTGTGCCTTCCCCGCCCCCCATACCTTTCCGCTGTTAATGCCAGCTCCTGACAGCCTCCAGAGGCTCCTGTCAAGAATGTGTGACGCACGCGCATGCACACACACACGCGCACGCACAGTCCCTCACCTGCCGACACCCGATCCTTCGTTTCCCATCAAGACTACACGGCACCCCACGCCGGTGAGCACTTCAGGCTCTGCTACCGAGTGCCGGGGCCCCGGCCACACCATCAACCAGCGTGTGTGGAGCACACCCGAGTGTTACTCGAAGAAGGAAATTTCATCATCGGGTGGGGGCTGATTTTGACGTGGTAAGTTTACCCATGAGAACGTCTGGACCTCAGTTAATCCCGGGTGAGGAAGTCTGAGAATGACACGCACTCTATATGGAAAGGGCTGCCTGCGACTCAGAACAGAGGCAGAGGCGGTTCTGGGTCGAGCTGGAAGTCGGCCGAGCTCCGAGGATGCAGTACTGTTCTCAGCAAGCAGGAGAGAGGGTCGTGACACCCACGACTTTCAGAGTTCCTCTCGGTCCTGCCTCTGTGGATGCTCTGCCGGCCTCACAGCTGCACAGCGCGGAGCTCACCCTCTGGGAAGGGGCCGTAAGTCAGCCCTCCGGTCAGGTCATCCCGGGGAAGACCCCCCGTCCCACGGCCATAGCACTTGGAATTCTGTCAGTTTTTCTGTGAGGTTTGTCTCTGAGAAATTAACTCATCAATTTCTAATTATTTCTAATCACTAAAGATCACTTTACACTGAGGTTACTCAAGAGGCCACCTAACACGACAAGAGATCTGCATTGGGAAAGCCGGCGCGGGTTCCCACAGCTGCTGTTCCGACCACTGCAAGGAACACCCCATCCGGCGGGGGAGCCTGGAGTCCGCGGTCTATCAAAACAAACTTGGATCCAGATGTCCTTCTATCCAGAGTTTCCATCTGGCGTGGGAAGCTGGAACGTATTATCGGGGTGCTCACTTTTGGGGCATACCATGTTATTTTCCAAGGAACCTTCCAAGAATCATACGCTTGGGGTCTGAAACAAACGAGCATTTCCCTAGCTGCACCGCTGTGTCTCGGGGCCGAGGGACGCCACCACCCTGTTCGCCCAGAGGTCCCACGGAGCGTTCGTGTGGACGTCTTCCCCAGGGCTGTAAGTCACAACACCCTCTGCCACGAAGACCCTTTCCCCGGCGGCGGGCAGCCCCTGGGAACGCAGACACACAAACGGGGCGAACCCGTGTGGCCTGGGTGAAGGAGACCGGTGTGTCGTCTACAGCCCCGGGCAGACTCTCCCGGTCTGTCCCTTGCCCAAGCTTCCGGGTGCAGCACTCATGTGTGCCGTTCCTCCGCGTGAGCGGGTTCCCTGGTACCCACTGTGTTCGCGCCAATGTGAAGGAGGAAGGAACAAGCACGAGGAAGATCTTCCTCCGCTAAACGGGCAGTAAGAGAACAATCCCAGGAATCAAGTACGGGATCACATACGAGGCAAGAGCCCAAGTCTGACGAGCCTGCACATGGCACTAGTCACAAGCCGTGACTGCCCGCCCAGAAGCATGCGTCCGCCTCTCTGGGAGGTGACGGGGCAGCGCTGTCGGCGGCCCGGGCTGCTCAACCTGCGCTCAGCTTAGCTCATCTCCCCGCACGAATGTTACTGCAGCTCCAATGTACACAGCCGCCGGCTCTCTCCAGGGATTCTCACATTTTCAGCACTGGCTTCCCAACACGTTCAGGGACATCTGAGCCCCCCCGACTTAGGGAATCAAGGGGCAGGTAAAACCCGATGACGACATTCCTCTTAACGATGACAACTGCTCATGTCCGTGTTTCCAGGGTTTCACTTGGTGAATTCTATCATAAGGAGATCCAAAACACAGACACCTCAATACAGACCACGCAGGATGAGCTTTCTCGAGAACAAGCATCGGCGGCAACCATCTGCTTGATTGGAACCATTGCCACACGAAAAGGACTGGGGGCTCCGTGTGGAATTCAAGGCTAGAGAACTATAAACACGCTTGGGAAAATCAAGTGCCGTGCACCCTCTCCTCATCCCCCCAGCAGGACAGGAGTTACATTAAGAAACAAATTAACAAGTGCTGACAGCAGAGGACAGATAGGGGCCCAGGCACGGATTTCCTACTCCCCTTTCCCTCGCTCAGCCCAACCGAGGTCGACGCATCGATTCACGGACCGAGCAGAGCCGATCTCTTGGCGCCGCCGCACACGCGCCCTCGGCCAAAGCAAACCTCGGGGCAGCGGGCTGCTCGTCCTGACAGCGATGAGTCTCTGAGAATTCCTGGAACCAGAGCCATTGTAGTCTAGATGCAAACCCCAGACAGAACACGATGACGGAAACGACACGTGGGAGTATTTTCTGCACATCTGTGGCTCGCCTCTTGGTGCTCCTGGTAGAGCGGTAACGATTCACCTGAATGAGGTCCATCCTATCCCAGGTCGGGCTTTGGGTGTCGAATCTAAAAAGTCACCACCATGACCCAAGTCATTCACACTTTTCCTTCCAGGAGACGTACAGTTTTACGTTTCACATTTAGGTCTAAGATTCATTTTGAGCGAATTCTTGTGAAGACGGTAAGCTCTGTGCCTAGACCTGTTTTTCTGGCACGCAGACGCACCGCTGTCCCCGAGTCTCCCGCTGAAGAGACGACCTTGGCCAAAGACAAGTCCGTCTCTGAGCTCTCTGTAGAGTGAACCCCGATGGAAGTTACGGACTCTAGTGCGCTACGATGGTGCATCAGTGGGGGTCCTGGATTCTCAAAAAAAAACAAAAAAGAAGTCCCACCCTGGCGGCGACGTGGGTGAGGGGGCAGGTGGCGCGTGTGTGGCCGTGGGAGGTCTGTGGGAAAGCTCTGCAACTTCCACTCAATTTTGCTGTGAACCTCAAACTGTTCTGAAAAATTGTCTATTTAAAAAAAGAAACACACAGCTGACTAGGAGAACAAAGAAGACGGTTTGGTAACAGAAAATCTCACACCTGTCATTCGGTGATTTCTGCTTATTAAGCTGAGAAGATACACCCACCGTCAGAACCTGGGCACTCGGGCAAGGCAGACGCGCGGCTCGCCACGACACAGCCACCCTGCCCTGGGCGGGATGCCGTCCGCACCGTGCGCCTCAGTTACCCCGACGCCAGGCTGTTTTCTTGTTTACCAGAGTTTTATTGAGGCATCACATGCGTACCATAAAATCCACGCCGTGGGAGGCACAGAACCGAACGCCTTGACTCCATCTGCACAGCTGTGTCACTACCACAGCTCAGTTCTGGAACATTCCCAGCCGGCCTGGCTCCGTCCTGCTTCGACCCCAGCCCCGGGCACCCACTGCTCTACTCTGTCTCTGCACAGTCGCCCGTCCCAGGCCTTTCATATAAACGGCGTCATGCGATACAATCACGGAACACGTGGTCTTCTGAGCCTGGATTCTTTCTCTTCATGGCTGTTTCCGGAGTTTATCCACGCTACAGCGGGATTGCGTGGTAGGGCCATGAACCAACACCGTCCATCCTTTCACTGGTTGGTGGGCCTGTGGACCGCGTCTCTCTCTCTCTTGTTTTTACGAAGGCTGCTGGGGACATTTCACACTTCACGGCTTTAGATGCTTTCCTTTCTCTTTGGCGGATGCCTAGGAGCAGAACTGCTGGGTCATACTGTGAATTTACATTTAATTTTTAAGAATGTGCCCAACTGCGGTTTCACTATTTCACATTCCCGTCAACAGCCTAGGAGAATTCCAGTTTCTGCCCATCCTTGCTTACTGCTGCTTTGTGGTATAGTTTTGAAACCAGGAAATGCAAGTTCTCCATTCTTGTTACTTTCTAGGGTCTGTGGTTATATCTGCTGCAGGGGATATGAAGTGTGAGCTCACTGGTTTTAATTTGCATTTCCCTAAAAATGTGAAGCATCTTTTCATGTGCTTATTAAGTCATTTGTGTATTTTTGGTGAAATGTGTATTCAAACCTGTTGCCTGCTGCCCATTTTTAAATCATGTTGGGCGTCGTCTTCTTCTTGAGTTTTGAGAGTTCATATTATATCTGGTTGGAGGGTCTCTATTAGGTTACAATTTGCACATATTTCCCCCCAGTCTGTAGCTTGTATTTCCAACTTTCTTCATAGTGTCTTTGGCGTGCCCACATTTTTAATTTTATTAAAGCCAAATTTTCAGTATTTCTTTTATGTATTGTACCTCTGGAACCATATCTAAGAACTCTGCTGAATTCAAGATTATGAAGATTGACTCCTCTGTCTTCTTCTAAAAGTCTTAGTTCCTACCTCAATGTCTGCAACCTACTGTGAGTTTATTTATATGATGCAAAGTAAAAGTTTAATCTTTTTGCAGGTGAAAGCCCAGCATTCCCAGGCATCGTCCATTGAAAATACTACCCTTCATCCCTGAGCTGCCGCTGTACCTTTGCTGAGAAATGAAGTGACCACAGGTGCGAGGCCACCACAGTTTCTAGACTCCCAATTCTGTCTCACTGGCTGTTTTTTCTGCATCTACCCTCCTACTACCCTCATATCAGCCCAGCCCTGGTCTGAGTACTGCAGTAGGTGTTGAAATTGGGAAGTTTGAGTTTTCCAATTTTGTTATTCTACTCCAAAATTGTTTTGGATATTGTGAATTTTTTTTTTTTAGGATAAAGTCCACTTCTGTCAAAAAAGCCCCCCCAATCCCCCCCAAAAACCCTATTGAGATTTTTGACAGGAATTACATAAAATCTCTAGATCTATTTGTGGAGAATTTCGATTTTAACAATATTGAAACTTCTAACCCATGAATATCAATGATCGGAAATCCTTTTTAAGACATATTTGATCTTATGAATGTTTTGAAATAATTCTGTTATATCATGATTCTCAGAGAAATAATCCTCTATTTTATGAGTGAAGGGAACTTTAGGAGGAAGACACAAAAAGCTGTTTGTATTAAACTTTTTAGAATTGTTGAAACCATTGCAAAGTCACAGAAAACTTTTAAGTGGAAGTAACTTTTCCCCTCTTGAATCACTCGATCCTGGGTCACTGACCTGAAGATGCCCGTCAGCCCCGGAAACAGCGGGTATTTCCAGGAAGCAAGTTTATTTTTCTCCATGCAGCCAACTAAGCCATCAAAGTCAGGAAACAGATACATTTCTTCCCTGAAACCTCGGACCCTGTTCACGTTTGCCGGTTGTCCTGACGGTGACTTTTACAGGGAATGGAGAGTGTTGGGAGACATAGGGGCAGACGCCATCAGCCTGCCCGCCAGGGTCCTCAGGGCTCCCGTGACTCCGTGGCCCTGGCGTTTGTGGTCACATACAGCAGCTGCGGGCATCCCTCGGTCTGGGCCTGATGCTCCTGGGCTCAGTGGTTCAGGGAAGGACCTTTGTCAGGAGGCCCCCGACGGGACGCTGTGTCCCTCACTGCGGCTCTCTGGGAGAGACACAATGGCCCTGTGTCTCTGCCGTGGAGGTTCTCTCCCCATCTTTCTAAGTAACAACTATTCTCTAGACGTCCATTCTATCAAGCTTTCACTTGGTCTGTCTGAACAATGTGATAATTTCCTATCTTGTTCAAAGTGTTGTCTACCATCTTCGTTTATTTTGATGCTGAAATCCCCCCACTTTCACCAGTGGGAGCCCCTCCAAAGGACGTGTCGCCCTCCCAGCATGCGGGCTTGCTCGCACGAAAAGAAATTCGGGTTGACCTTGTGCGTTTCCTGCACCAGCCCTGCAACTGGCCATTTCCGGAGGGAACACTCGCGCGTTGGAGAGGACGGCGGTGCCCACGCCACTGATGGGCGCCCTCGACGCTCCTGGGGGGACACTCCCACATGCAGCATTTAAGCAAGGCTGTCTGCATCTGTTTTTCCAGAGGACTCCAGAAGGAAGAGATTTCCGATTCTTACCTATATTTATTGTACTGTTGCAGAGACCACCAATAGAACATTGTAATCTCAGGACTTTGGAACGAGTTTGCAGGAAAGATGCTCATTAACTAAAGGCTCCTTAGAGCCCCTTCCACGAGCCCCCCGCAGCTCCCGGTGCACGTCACTTACTTTCCCGCCGACAGCCAGCCTTCCTGGTGACGTCACAAGGGTTAGGCTTTCCCGACATGGGAAAGCTCCCATCCACCAGTGTCTTTCCAAGGGACATGCCGTCCCCTCTAAAGTTGGTGGTTCCGGACAGGCTTCCTTCTCACTTGGCCCCCCTGCTGCAATGCTATATTCTGAACTATTTCCCAAGGAAAAAACTCACCCACGATACTACTGCATTTCAGAGTGAGGCAAAAACCATTAAATAATTTAATTTAATTTGCTCTCTCAAAAACTTTAATTGTTCTAATTAGAATGAATTGCAAAAATTCATTTTTTTTCAAAAATGCTTTTTTCAACAACACAGGACTGGATTTTAATCCCACTTGGTATTACTAAGTACCACTAATGCACAGGATGATTGTTTCCTGAAATGCACTGAGAGACCTGAGAGAAGGCTTGTAAGAGCCCATGAGAAGAAAGGGAACCCTAACCACTCCCACATGGTAGCATCTCATCGTTAGAAGAAAGGGAACCCTAACCACTCCCACACGGTAGCATCTCGGTGTTAGATCTACTAACACCGTGTGCAAACTAAACGAAACCGTGTGCAAACTAAATGGTTTATGGGGAAATCACGTTGTTTGGTGATTGCCCCATGGAACACAGGAACATGGAACATGGAAGGAGAGATGAAACAAAATCGCCCAAAGGCAGGTCTGTGGGGAGCCGGATGGTGGCACTGGCGGGTCCTCCGGCGTTCTCCATATTCTTACAGATGCTTCAAGTGGTAATGATCCAAAGATAGTAGGCTACCCTCCAAAGCAAACTCTGCGAAATGCTAACGGTGAATATTTCCTGGTGCCACGAGGCGGTCTGGTCCCTGGGGTCTTTGTGCTACTCTGTACTCCCTCGACTTTCGGTGAACACGGACGTACAGTCCAAGGAAGTGCTGACACAGCTGCCCGCATCCACCGTCTCCGCAGACCCTGGCTGAGCCCACTCCTGGCCGGCCCTGCAGGGCTCATGGGGAGCTCCCTGCCTTCCATTAGCCCAAGTCCCTCCTGCCCGCGGTACGGAGGCACCCGAAGCAGGAGGGAACCTGACGTGCCCGCCAGTTTAGTACACATCCCAGGCCAGGGCTAACGGCAGCGAACAAAGCCTCGCTTGGAAATCAGGGTCCCCACCAGGCAGCCTCCCAGGAGCCCAGGTCTGGGGTCTGCGCGGGTCTCAGCCAACGCTGTGGCGCAACGACACCACCGTGACGTGCCTGCTGCTCCCGGAGTGTGGGGCTGAAGGGGACGGGACAGGGGCCCACCTGAGACTCAGCCGCAGCCGGACCCTTGGGAGAGGGCAGCCCGCCGCCAGGGCCTCAGCAAACAGTCTAGAAAGGCGAGCACGACGGACGTAGTCACTGTGACGGCCCGCGGGAGGATACTCACCTGCAGAGGCACCACAGGACAAAACCAAGTCCACAGTAAGGGTCCAAGCAGATGGCCACTTCCCGAGAGGGGTAGAGCTCACACTGCAGCTTAATGGAACGGCAGAAGGCACTGGTGGCTGCGTGAGACATCTGCAAGACAGCGAGGACCCCCTCAGTGCCCAGCGGACTCCCAGCACCCAGCGTGACCCCCCCCTCGGCGCACGGCCCGACCCCCAGTGCCCCGCGTGACCCCCCTCAACACCCAGCCCGACCCCCGACGCCCCGCGTGACCCCCTTCGGCACCTGGCCCGACCCCCAGCACCCAGCGTGACACCCCCTTGACACCCGGGCCGACCCCTGGCACCCCGCGTGACCCCCCTCGACACTCGGCCCATGACCCCCGGTGCCCCGCATGACCCCCCTCGACACCCCGCCCGACCCCCTGGGGCCCTGCGTGACCCCCCTCAGCACCCGGCCCGACCCCTGGCACCCCCCGTGACCCCCGGCGCCCCGCATGACGCCCCCCTCAGTGCCCGGCCCCATCCCCAGCACCCAGCGTGACCCCCCTCGACACCCGGC
>JAPYYJ010001405.1:0-14212 GCA_028533885.1 Nasua narica | reverse complement strand
TGGTTCTGTTGACAGTTTCCTTTGCTGTGCAAAAGCTTTTGATCTTGATGAAGTCCCAGTGGTTCATTTTTGCCCTTGCTTCCCTTGCCTTTGGAGATGTTTGTAGGAAGAAGTTGCTTCGGCTGAGGTCGAAGAGGTTGTTGCCTGTGTTCTGCTCCAGGATTTTGATGGAGTCTTGTCTCACATCAAGGTCTTTGATCCATTTTGAGTCTATTTTTGTGTGTGGTGTAAGGAAATGGTCCAGTTTCATTCTTTTGCATGTGGCTATCCAGTTTTCCCAACACCATTTGTTGAAGAGACTGTCTTTTTTCCATTGAATATTCTTTCCCGCTTTGTCGAAGATTAGTTGACCATAGAACACTCTAATTTCTGAGAGCTGTGGGAGCACATGGGCACTTCTGGAAAGGAGTACTGTGGTCCCGAGGACCAAGAGATAAAGGAGGCAAAGGTTTGACTAGCAGGAGAGAGAAGGTGATCTGCTGAGGATAAAGTGGACCAAACACATGACAATTGTCCTTTGGCAACTCATAACAATTATGGCAACCCTGATAATAGCCCCTGCATAATATTATACCATGGGTCCTTCCTTTCCATGGGGAACCTTGAGTCTATTACAATTGTCTTGCTAACGAAAGAGGGAGCTGAGGTTAGTTAGACCAAGCACTAACCTTGGTACCCATTTTCTGGTGCTCGCATTCTTCGAGCTGTGACCTTGGGCAAATCGCCTTATTTCTCTGAGCCTCAGCCTCCTCACCGGGAAGACAGGCATGATGATACCTATGTCACAAGGTTGGTGTATTGTTCACATGGGACGAAGGATATAAAAGCGCTTTGGAAACCAAAGTACTACACAAACTGAAGGTATTTTTATTGCTCATAACAGTTATTGTCCCCCCATCCCTGGGGGATTTAAGGGATGAATATCACATCACCCATTTTACAGATGAGAAAACAGAGGTGCAGAGGACCGAAGTGAATATAATGCTGGAAAATATCATGAGCTTGGCGGTGGGTATTGAGAAGGGCACGTACTGCATGGAGCACTGGGTGTGGTGCATGAACAATCAATCTTGTAACACTGAAAAAATAAAATAAACATATTTGGGGGGGGGAAGAAAATATCATGAGCTTCAGAATCAGATGGATCGGAATCCCATGAACTAGCTGCGTGACCTGGGGCTAGTTACTTAACTTCTCTGAACTTCAGTTTCTTCTATAAAATCGGTGTTTTTGTGGGAAATGTCCCCAAGATAAGTACAACACGTGATACATTAATCTAATACCTAAGAAGTGTTTAAGAAATGGCAACTGCTATAATTCACAGAGCAGGCCTGTTTCTGCCATCCTTATTTTACTGAAACTTCTAGTACTTTAATCAATTTTTTGTTGTTTCTGAAAGACCATGATGTGCGCGGCCTTTAATTCGTGGCCTTTAACTACTTTTACTTCTTGAATTGATTTGTTTTCATGGAATACACTGCCAAAAAGCAGAGAGGCAGTCGCAGGACAGAAAATTTAGGAGATTGTGCTTTAGCCCGACAAGCATGAACAGCTTCCCCCTTGGATAGCCACAGGCTCTAGTTGGTAGCAATGCTTCAAGGCCAAGTTAACTGGTATCAACTATGTTTTATGTAAAACAAAAAGGTGCCCCCCCAACACACCACTTAAAAATACGCTTTTCAATAAAGGAAAAAGTGATGTAACATGAGCCTTTGCAGCTGCAAACAGAAAGACCTGGAGCCGAGTGGCAGGGCACCCCAACCCTTCCTCTGGTCTTTCCTAAGTAACAAAAAGAAAAAGTGTCGCTGAGACTGGGTGCGGGCGAGCGTGCCCACGGCTCTGGCCCGTGAGGCTCTCAGCTCCCATCTGCTGACTGTCTGGGTTCCCCACGCCTGCCCCACACTGCTGTGGGGGGGGGGGGTGACACCACTTGTCAGAAGACTCTGGACCGCCCGCGAGATCACTGCATTTAAACCTTGTCCTGAGCCTCCCAGAGAAAGGGGCCCTGGGGTATCGACATCGCGGTACAGCCCACGGCAGAGAGTCCCACTCTGATCTGGGCAAAAGAGTAGTGTGTGTGTCTCTGTGTGTGCGACGTATGTTTACGCACCCGTCTCGTGTCGGTATGTACGTGCCTGTGTGTGCACACGCACACGCAGACGACTTCTGTTTCTCTGGAGCCCGCTTGCCGCCTCAAGGGGGTCGTGAAGAGAGAAAGGCTGAGGTGAGGGTGAGAAGCCAGAGCCTGGGGCAAGTGTGGCTCAGGGAGGCCCAGGATCTGGCCGCCTCCCAGAGCTCCCTCCGCCTCCGAAGCTCTCCCTTTCCCTCCTCACTCAGCCAACGTCTCATCCTCTCTCTTCTCCGGTCAGCTGGCCGTTTCCACAGAAACCGTCCTTGATCTCTAGCACTTGGTCGAACCCTCCCGTACGACAAACCAAAATTGTGTCCCTTTCCCCGAGTCCAGTATTCTCCTTCGTGACGTTTACCACGAGGATGCTGTGACGTTTCTCTGAGTGATCCGTTCGTCTCACTCACTAGGCTTCTACCTTCATGAGAGCAGGAGCCCTGGATGTTGTTGCTGACCAGGGGGACCAAGCTCATGGTGGATCCCACAAAAATACCTGGTTCTTCAGGGAACCTCGAGCGGAGTCATTCTTAGTCTCTGCCTTCAGCACCTCCGTGTCTAGCGGGCTGGGGAAGCCAACAGAGGGATCCTTACATTAGAGCATGCCAAGGGCTAGGGTGCCAGTTGGTAGAGCAGCTAGAAGAGTAAATAAAGATAAGGAAAACTCTCTCTGCCTGGGTAGATTGTTCAGGGAGGACACTACAGGGGCCACGTCATGAGTTCTGTCTTGACACGCAATCCGCCATTCACCAGGGCAAGGGAGGTCTTCCAGCCCAGAGAACTAGCAGCATGCCCACAGACGAGAGCTGTGGGAGGGACGGCAGACTGGGGACTTATCGAAAAGCCGAAACGATGTGGGCTGCAAGATGATATGAGAACGATGCCAGTGAGAGCACCCTGACTTGCATTCTTGCTTAAGAGGAGAAAGCCGCTCCCCAAATTCTTTGATGGAAGGAAAGATCAGAGCAATGGCCAACTGAAAGAATGTGAAAAGTGGTTTTTAAAAAAATCAGCTACTAGCAGCTCCCTGGAATCCGGCAGTCGGAGCGGGTGGTTTAGACCAGGGGTTCCCCAAGCGTGGTCCCCAATCAGCAGCATCAGCACCACCTGGGTACTGGTTAGACATGCAGATCTTCAGGTCCTCCTCCAGAACGACTAACGCAGAAACTCTGGGCGTGCAGCCCAATCATCCGTGCTTGAACAGACCCCCCAGGGGATCTGAGGCATGCCGCAGTTGGTGAACTACTGGTTTAGGGGGTCCCCAGAGGGCTACAGCTTCCCCCCCCAGGATGTAATTCACAGAGGTTGATAAAAAGAAGTTCTTGAACATAGCATTTTATTTATTGGCAAATAAGTCAAAAAAATTTTATTTGTGAGAGAGAGAGAGAGAGTGTGTGTGTGTGTGTGAGCGAGTGAGCACAGCTGGGGGAGGGGCACAGGGAGAGGGAGAAGCAGACTCCCTGCTGAGCAATGGCTTGATCCCAGGACCCCCTGGATCATGACCTGAACAGAAGGCAGACGCTTAACCAACTGAACCATCCAGGCGCCCCTATTTATTAGCAAAAAAACACAGGTTTTGATATATGCAAGGGGCCTTAAGTCTTAAGCCACTTCCCCTTTGGGGAGACTGAGCTCTGCCCGCAAAAACAGCACCTCCTGTTGCAAGGCGGGTGCTGTTGCCTAACAGTAGAGAGGAGGAAGCCGCGCTCAGGGCACCGGGACAAACCTGGGACCTCCTCTGGTCACCGCGTGCCAAGTCTGCCTATGGGTCTCAAAATCAGGACAAAACAAGATTCCCACATACAAAATTAAATCTTGGAAACAGGTTAGTTATCTTGGACAGACTTAGCAGGGAGGAATGTTATCACCGTACAGATCTACACACGGATTGCTATGAAACTGAACTGAAACTGTACAGTCTTTTCAGAGAAAACCACCGGCCAGAGAGAGCAGAGGAGCCCACACTCTACCCTGCATAGAAAAATCAGGAACCGGGTTTCTGTGGATTGTCTGATTGTCTGAGGTTGACCTCTCCTCCCCATCATTGCCCATCGCCTCCTTTCCCCTTCGGGCTGGGTGCCTACACCCTGTAGGGGACACTCTAGACATAGAGCCCTTCTGCAATCACCTGTCGAAAGGAAGTAACACAAAGTCCAAGAGACAGAGGCCAGCTGCGGTGCTCTATTTTTTTAAAGGCAGACCGTAATTACCCCACAAAACGACCGAATCAGCAAAGCACTGTGGTGTTGCTTGACGGCTATGAAGGAAGCACTGGATGTTGTGTAAATATTCTTTTCCTTCACCCAGGTCATTAACTTTTAGCACTTCATTGTTTGGCTGCTCCCTTTCCGCAGTGACCTGGCCACTTCTGTGGCACGGGGTGGAGGTGGGGGGTTGGCGGGAAGCACCAGAGGTTTAGAACCCACCAGACCTGGGTGGGTTCAGTGCTCACCAGCTGGGTGACCTTGGGTAGGTCATTTCACTTCTCTGAGCCCCAGTTATCTGGGAAATAGGGGAAGTAAGAACCTGCTGTTTCTGTGCGTATTGACGGAGAAGATGTTTACATAAAGCTGGGATAATGACTGGTCCACTCAAGGAGGTCAATACAGGTGGCGCCTTTCCCTTCTCTGGGGCCGTTGCAAGACTACCTGAGATGATCATAAATGGGAAAGGCACTTCGTATGCTGGGAACAGGTCATACGAATGTTAGCTGTTGCTATTCCACTTCTTTTCCCTTATAATTTTTACCTCCAAGCTTTTCTTTACATAGTTTTAGTTTTCACAGGAATTACACATATTAAAAAAAAAGACACCCACTGAACCTCATGCCCAGAGCTACTTCAGTCCCATACACTATCCCATTTAATCTTCACAATGATGGGTTAAGTCTCCCAATTTTTTTTTTCACTTAAGCAAATGCAACTCCAAGGAGTTACCTGTGGTATAGGGGGCTTTGCAGTCAGGACCAGCTTTTGAGCCTGTCTCAGTCTGATCCTCCATGCTATCTCCCTAGGAGAGGCCTTGGAGGTCCTTGTCCCCCAATCCCAATGCTGCAGCCACCAGGGACTTGTCCAAGGTCACATCACAAATTACAGGGTTACCCTCACAGCTCCCAGCACTCAGCCTCCAAGATCTCTCTTCCTATGTGTGTTTCAGCCACACTCCCCGGACCCTGGAGAGGCAAGATCTAAATCGTTGTTTCCCAAACTCTCACAGAACAGTCTCTGGTTTGACAAAGAATTCTCAGAGGTTGCTTTCTTTGTGCTGCCTCTAATCCCGGAGTGAGGTGGGAAGGCTGGTGGCAGGGAGAGGGAGATCATCAAGAGCTTAGTTCCTGTTTATCCATGTGTCATTCTTTCAGTTCCTGGGGCTATAATATCCATTTAGAAAGATTAAATCAAACAGGATTGGGGCCGAGAAAGTGGAGCTAAGACAGAGGCAGGGAGAGAAGAAAGTGGAATTCTCTAAGCATTAAAAATAAAGAGCCTAAGACATAACTAATTCTCAAATAGGTCTCACTTCTTAAAGACAAGCTACTCCTCCTTGGGTGATCACAGGCAGGTAAAAAGCACTTTGGGTGATTCTTTTTTTTTTTTTTTGTCTACGAACCTGGCTTTTCTTTCCAGCATTCTCAGGTGCACTGGAGGCCCCGGGAAGAGAGAGGACTTTTTCAAAAGACACTTCCACCTCCTAATCCCTGTGCCTACAAACCAAATATTGATCTATTTAGTAAACCAGCCTGTGGGAGGAGAGATTGTAAAGCCCTGTTTACTCAGCAGTTGGGCCCCCCTGACAGCTGTTCAATGGGGGATTATGATGTCACAGTGGTAATTACACTATAAACAAGGGATGGGGGAGAATAAAGCATGAAAGGAAACTGTAGAGCTAGTTACCAGGCAACACAAAATATGTAACCTGAAGCCCGACAAGCATGTTAATTTCCTAGCAAGCCTCCCAGATGTCCTCACTTTATGGCCAACGCTCAGTTTCAGTTTCAATTTGTTTATTTGCCCTTCTTCAGTCACAAATGTGGAGCTGAAAATATTGGAAGGGAGGAGAGAAGGCAAAGAAAGATGGGAGAAGGAGGGCTTGTGTTTTGCTCCTGGGTCGCAAGCAGCCAGGAGAAAGCTCAGGAGCTTGGTCTTATCTTTTCAGAAAGGTGTAGAGGTCACTGCCCCAGAAGAGAGCTGAACCAGGTGAGAAAGTGAGCCCCGGGAAGAGAGGACAAAAAGAAAGGAGAAAGAGAAAAAAGTGAGAAGATTAAACTGGGTAAATGAGAGAAAAAGCAGACTCCACTGCAGAACCAGCCCCCAGAGGCTAGATGGGGCCCCAGTGTCCCACTGCCATAGCCCCACCTAGTGGTTGCCCCCACATCCTCTTTCCTAAGTCTCATGACCAAGCTCCCTACCGTGCCTGGCAACCTGGTCTTTCTTTAGGCAGCTTTATCCAAAAGTTCTTATGTTGAGATGGAATCAGCTTCCCCTCATGCCCAGGAAAAGCAACTCACAGCCCCACACAGACTGGGAAACAAGGACTAGGATACCCTTTGTCCTTCTGCTGGATTCTCATCCCATCTGCAGTCCTCCCTCCCAATATGTTTTTGTTTTTGTTTTAAACCAAGTTCTTCCTTCCTCAACCCCCTGAACAATTTTCAATTTGTCAATGTTCCCCTTATAATCCGGGCTCTGAAACTAGACACCCTCTTGGGTGAGGTCTGACCTCACAGAACTAAGCAGGATGGACCTCAGCCGCACCTTCGGGGCCCTCCCTGTGGAGAGAGTCTCAGAGGTGTGATGACCTCGGCTGGAGCCGTCTCGGGAGAGCTGACTGCGAGCTGGTTTTTAAGTCTTTGGTAGCTTGAAATCTGCCACGGTGACAGTATTTACACCACAGATACTGGCAAACACTCACGGATCAGGGTTTCGCGCCTCCACCCTCCAGGGGCTGATCTACCCACACACTACTGTTCCTGGTCAATCACACATGACCTCTTCTGGGAGTCAGTGATTCACAGGGGACACAGAACCTTGTAGCCAGGGACCCCCACAGACCACAAGCCTCCACACAAAAGTTACAGAAGGAGGGTTTGTGCCCATTAGAGCTAAAGAATATGAAACAGGGTTTTCATTCCCCTTGACTTTCTTCCATCTGCATAGTGATCACCTTTGCTGACTGAGACCATTTCTCCTGGGGACTGATTCACATCAGGGCCACAGAAATTTCCTCGGGGCACTCCCAGAGCCAGATGCTGAATGACCAGGTTGAGGGGGTGGAAAATAAAGTTCCCTGAACTGACTCGTAGAGGCGGCTGGAGCTCCCGGCAGGGCGCAAACACAGCAGCTGGTACGGTCAATGGCTTTTCTGCAAACTTGGGAATTCTGTCACATTTCTTCTCCTCCTAAATTCTAGTCATAACTATCTAGAATGACAGTTTGGTGACAAGGCTAAATTCCAGTCCTGGCTCGGCCGCTCCCTCCATGTTTGATTGGGAGCCCAGGCCTGTCCCCCTCTGGGCCTCAGTTTCCCTGTCAGCAGGGAGGGTTGAATCTGAGGACCTCTGACTCCAGATGACTTCGGCAGCTGGCTCCAGCATGGGCCACAGCACTGACATTCTCACAGGCACCGCAAGCGGAGCCCAGCATCGGGGGAGGAGTGTTTTTCCACCCAGTAATTCTCACTGTGCGGGCTTGTCTCTCGCCTCCACTCCTCCTGTTGTCCTGGGGATGGTTTGTTTGTTGTGGCTCTCCTCAGATGCACTGCAAGTCGTCCTGGATATTGCAGCCCTGGGCCACGTTCACTCTCCCAGGGACTCTCACCCGTGTCCAAGCTAACTTCCCGTCACTTCCTTAGACCCAGTCACCAAGCCTCCGATGCAGCAGAGATCCGGGGGAGCTTGGCAAAGCCTCCATCCCTCTGCAGATATCTTCTCTTTGGCTCTTCCCCGAGCCTCTCGCAAGAGAAGATGCACAGGGGTGTTTTCTTTCGCCAACATTATGACAACTCAGGAAGCGCTCTACCTCCCCAAGCAGCCTTCCTTCTAAGGGCCCAAGTTTTGAAGTTAAGGAGCTCAACATCATTTGCCAGCGCACCAGGATCTCCTCTCCCATTACCACTCCAGCCTTCTGCTCAGCATCTGTATACTTCTTGCCCCCACTTTCCAGATCACTCGTCCCATGCATGTCCTTGGGACTTGGTCCCCTTGAGTGTCTATTCCAATATACATCCCAGGCTTCCCTCTGACAGCTCCGTATGAATGGCAACCCCTCCAAGCATCCCTCCTCGCACTCCTCCCAGTTCAGACTGATGTATTTACCTGCATTTAACCCTTTCCCAAACCTTAGGTCCATGAGTACAAGGGCTCTATTTGGCTCACTTCTAAATCTGCAGTACCTGGAATAGCGTCTGGCACATGGCAGACATCCTGTAAATTCTTGCCAAATGAGTAAATATATAGTCAATGCTTGTTATTTGCAGATTCCATGTTTGTGACTCTGTCTACTCTCTAGAATTTGTTCGTAACCCCCGAATCAATATTTATGACAATTTCACGCTCATTCACAGACTTGTGTGGAATGGTGAAAAGTTTGATTTGCCCAATGCATCTGTTCCCAGCATAGGTTGAGCAAAGTGATGGTCTGATTTCTTGTTTCAGCTCTCTTTGCCATCTACGGGGTGGCATGTTTTTCACATCTATGTGCTTTCTGTTGGTGATTTCACTATTTAAAATGGTCCTGAGCAGAGTGCCGAGATGCTATCAAATGATCCCCAAGGCAGGAAGGTGGTGGTGTGCCTTACAGAGATAATACGTGTTTAGATAAGCACGACCCAGGCATGAGTTACAGTGCTGTTGACCATGAGCTCAATGGTGACGAATCAAAAATATGTATCCCCCAAAAATAAGGTGTCCTTAAACAGAAACATACATATAACAAGGTTCTGTACTGATTTTCTGGTGAGGAGACTCACAGGAACCTAAGCCTGCATTTCTCCTAGGAGAACTGGCTCCATAGTCTCTAACTCAGTGTTCACAGACACTTTATAGCTACCATGAATAATGAAAATCATGTGTACCTGGGTTTGAATCTTGAGTACTAACCCACTGAACACAGCAATTGGGGGAATGACTATCCCCTCTGAGACTTAGATTCCTAACTGTCAGTTGGTAATAATGGTGCCTATCCTCATAGCTGTTCAGAAGAATAAGTTAGGTGATCAGTGTAACCAAATGCCTACTACTACAGCACCCGGCCTATCAAGGGTGGACCATAATCCCTCACTCCTCTTACCTTCTCTTGCTCATAGACACATTTGCAACCCACAGGGCAAATACGGTTTGCTTTTTGTGTTATGAAGAGCATTTCTCCAGGTAGTTCTCAGGCCTCTGAAACAGCCTATCAACCATCCTGATCCCTTCTCTTACTGTTGGACGTTGAGCTTACATCAAATTTTGAATTACGCGACGAACATTTTTTTGGGAACGTACCTTTTCCTCTTTCTTAAGGAATTTATTTCTTTACAGCAAGCTCCCAGGAGTAGAATTACTAATCCAACGGGTGCAAACAATTGTACAGCCCTGAGAGTAAGTTCCCACAGTGGTGATAAGAGGAGACGTCTTGGCATACATGCCACTGGTGTGTGTGCACGGGACGTAGAGGTTGGCTGAGTGATTCACCCATTCTCCTGCAGCTTTCAGCTTCTCAGAGACTCCAGGGAGAAGCCTTAATCACTTCATCATATCAAGAGGGAGACTGAGGTTAAAGAAAAGGAATGAGTTGTCCAAGGTGATATGACCAGTCAGTGCCAGATGAGGACGGGTCCCCAGGTCCAGTCCAATCTGTTCAATTTCAATGAAGAAAGAAAGTTCCCCCAGACATTCATGGAACCAGTCTACATGCTGGGCCAATGACGCCAATGACCCTCAGGTTGACACTGAGTAAGAGAAGAATTTCACAGAAATGTGTGCCTCAGTTACAATCCTGGGTTGAGGATGAGATGGGCTTATCTGTCACCAGAAGAATTGCACTGACATAACAGACTTTCCACTTTTTCTCTGTAGAAGCTGGCAGCCCCATGTGTTTGCCCAAGATGGCAAGGCAAGGCAAGGCAAGGGAACGGAAGGGAAGGAAGAGAAGGAAAGAGAGACCAACCTTTAAGTTCTACAGAAATCTCTCATACAAAACAAAAACATACACAGGCCACAAAAAAGAAATTCGTATTCCATTTCCTTACTATTTAGTAAAAAATATTGTTTCTTAACCAAAACCAAAGAGTTATTTTCTTTCCATTTGGATATGATTAACTGTCATTTATTCTAATCAGCAGCTGTCCTATATGTCTTGGATAAAGGGTCAGCTTCTTCTCCATGGAGCTAGTTCTTATTTTTCCATAAAGACACCTATCTACTATACTACCTTTGGTACCAAGAATAATAGCCAAGATTTTAGCTATGTTTAGTAAGGATCCATCAGCAACTATGTGTTTAGTATCCACTGAATACTCAGCACTGTCCTAGGGAATGGGAGATGTACAAATCATTGAACAAAAATTTATTCAACTATTCCTTAGCTTCTGCTGTATGATAACAGACCTATTTCCATCCTAGATCTTGCTCTGGAGAATCTCAGAAGGGAAATAGGCAGGTAAGGGGAAAAAATTACTATGATGTGACATAGCAATAGTAGAAAGTAGTGTAAGTTACAAAAATGATCCAAAGAGAGCAAGAATTGTCAGGGGAGTAGGGGTTCTCATCGAAGATTCCACCCAGGAGGAGACTGCTGACTTGTAAGTTTTGAAGATTAATTAGGAATGCTCCAGATGAATGACCTGAAAAAGGAAAGGACATGGCAGCCAGTTGGGCCCTTCAACATAAAGGCCTTGAACTGTCATCCAACAGAGGGTATTTTGGATTGGAGGTATAGGTAAAGGACCAATGATAAAGGCCACTGAATGTCACAGTGAACATTTTAGACTCTAAGAAGAGACACCAAAAGGATTTTGTGAACTCAGGCAGCAATACAAAGGGTAAGCTGAAGGCATTAGAGATAAGATCTTAAAGGTAAGGGAAAAAGAAAATAAAGATCTTATAGGAAAGAAGAGGTCTTTGCCGTGGTCTTGTAGAGTAGAAATGAGAAAGGGAGAGCAGGGGAAACTACGTCAGGGCACTTGACCACAGATAATTGCTCAGGAAGTGGAAATCCTATCCAGAAGGTCAGCATTTCTTAGGAGGGATCAGGAAATGCCCAAGCCTGGTAACAAACCATGGGGTGATCCTAGATATCTATCTCTAGCTCCTGAGTTTTCCTTTCTTAACAAACTGCTTCACAGTCCTTTGAGTGAAAGAAAGCAGATATTGCTCAAAAGTTTTCTCTGGATCCATTGGATGCCCCGCTCTCTGACTTGGAAGGGGCATTAGCAGTAATCAGCCTCGGCTGAGTCTCACTGCAGAATAAGTGCCAAGGTGAGAACTAACGGCCGACAAGGACTGTAATATGGCAACTGTCAACTATGAGGTGACTCCCCAAGGAAATATTGAGAAACCAGGAACATAGCCTTTTCCCTGCTACACCCCTAGTATAAAAGCTAGAGGAAGCTGGACACAGAATGCTTGCTTGATGGGTTTCCTGAGAGGAAGGAGATGGTGAGGCCACTGTAACATTCCAAGTCTCTGCTTTGGTAGCAAAGCTTCCACTTGATCCTCTGCTGACTAATGTAGCAAATTATGTGTGCCTTCATGAAAATGTAATCACTGGGAAAAGCTGAAAAAGGAAAAGTACACAAATAAAGGTTCCAAAGGCACCAAAAATGGGAGGAGGGGTGTATCTCCTATGACATGTATAGATCTGCTCTCTTTAATCCCACTGGTTCTATCAGGTGTCTCCTTAAAGAGTGATCAAGCAGACAATCCCATTCATAGCTCTGAATCAAAGTAACTGAGGCTGTATAAGACTAAGGTAACCTCATTGACTGGGCTAAAATCTATCCTAAAAGTTCAGAAGGGCATCAGGACAAAGTGGCTTTAATAAACAATGGGGCAAACAAATAATGAGGGTTGTAAACCATCATTCTAGGTGATGCACCATAGAATATACTGAAAGCATTGTTAATTTTTTTATTAGATCAGTCTTTGAAAGGGCATGCCTTGTTATTTTAATTTCAATTATTATAACTCACATCACTGGATTCTTGTTATACCAGCCCTACTACTCAAAAAAGTTTACGACAATTGGCAATTCTTTTACCTGAAGGCCCACAAATTACAAGAAAAAAAATCAATAATTTTCCCTAATCATTTATTTTGAACAATCCATGAATGGTAATGAACATGGAAGTGAAATGTCTTATGAACCTACCAATTTTGATCTAAAGGACAGATTTGTCACCACATGAAAGCACAGTGGGTAATTACCAGGTGGTTGAAATGACAATTAACTCCATCGTTAATAATTATAATTTGACAGACAATAAATCAAGATGGCAGCCATCTGTAAATAAACACCCACAGAGCCAGCTGAATAGTATTGCACAATAGCTTAACCTCATAAAACTAGCAAACTAGTTCTGACTGGTGAGCAAGTAAATCTCCCAAAGACCAAAGAGAAGCAAATTTTTGGGTCACCATGTTCCTGCATTTCTCAGCTGGATACAATTGAGGGCCCAGTGTTGTTTTATTTTGTTTTGTTTTTATTTGATTTTATTTTTCTAGGACAATTATCGTTATTTTCCACAAAACATTTGCTCATTTTAAAATACGGGATTATGATTTTTTGATGCAGTTGAAACTATCCTCTCAAATCGCTCTCCCCGGGGACCTTACATACTCCATAGGATAGTTAGCCCTGACCACAGAGCAGCATCTACAGAGTTACTGCTCTCCTTTCTTGAAGACCTCTCCCCATTTATCTCCCATGACAACTCCCCTACTTTTTCTATTTTTCAGGATTCCTTCTTGGATTTTTTTTTTTAAGATTTTATTTACTTATTTGAGAGAGAGAGAAAGAGAGAGCATGAGCAGGGAGTGGGAAGGGGCAGAGGGAGAGGGAGAAGCAGGATCCTCGCTGAGCAGGGAGTCTGAAGCAGGGCTCAATTCCAGGACCCTGGGATCATGACTTGAGCCGAAGACAGACACTTAACCAACTGAGCCACCCAGGCGCCCCTCTTTCCTGGATTTTGATGATAATAGGCATCAGCCACCACCACCCCCTATATTCTTTGTTATTGGCTGCTAACTGATTTCTGTGCAATTTAGTGGTTAAGTCTGTTAACAGCCCTCTGACATGGAGATCTTTTTTTCCAATTACCCTTGAGAATATGGAGGCCATGAATCATCCAGTCACTTCTCCATGGTCATAAAGCTGGTAAATGGTGGAGCAAAGATTTTTACTCAAGTCATAATCCCAGAGCCATTGCTCTCAACTCAGCCACTTCATCTGCATAATCTTTCATTATTACATTTTCCCCCAAGTTTTATGTTGGTCTTTTTTTCAAATCTCACAAAACATCTTTTCCTTGGTCTGTCTTAGCTACTCTCACACATCTGTGAACTCATTGCCAAGGATTCCCAAATCTATCTTTACCCCAGATCTGCCTCCTAAGTCCCAGATCCTTACAGCAACATACTGCTATAGTCCTCCCTTGGAAGCATTCTTTCATTCAGCAAATAACTATTGAACAACTTGTAGTCAGGCACTTTTTGAGGCATAGGGAACAGAAACGGTAATAATACAGGAATCACTGCCATCATGATATGTGTATTAGAGATGCAAGATGGTGGGGGAAGACAAATAACAAAATCTAATGGTAAAATAAAGATAGATGGGGATATGGGCTAAAGAAAAAAATGCAGAAAAGATGGGAATACACTGGGAAATAGAGGTAAGAGGGAGCCACCAATTTTAGTAAGGCAATTGGAGGAAGCATCACTGAGTAGATGATATTGGCGTGAAGACCTGAGGAGGTGAGGGAGATGATTAGCTGGGCATCTGAGGAAAGGCCACTGTAGGCAGCGAAACAGTCACTGGAAACTTTCACAGGCAGAAGCATGTCAGGCATGTCTGAGGAATACTAAGGAACCCAATGTGGCAGAGAGAT
>JAPYYJ010001404.1:0-14214 GCA_028533885.1 Nasua narica | reverse complement strand
AGGGAGGTACATAAGAAGAAAAACTAATGAGTAGTTCTGTGCGCCGTAGACCTCCCACAAAGCAATCATACAAACTTATAAATTCTACCCATGAAAACAATTTTCACTGAAGTTCATTAAAAATTAAAGAGGATTTTTCCATTAACATTTTTTTAATTAGCTGCCAACGCTTTATTTATTTATTTACACATGGACTTAGTTCAGAAGGGATTTGAGGCACACAATACAATGGTATTAAATAAATAATTGAAGAAACAAAGATAGAGCAAAGGAAACTGGGATAAAAGTGTTAGTCACCAAGTCATCACAAGAAGGAAAACTGAAACATCAACTCGGTTAAGTTAAAAATGTATATTTGGCCCAAATCAGACCAAACTGCCTTCATGGCTTTTTCAAAAGAGAATTAGATACTTAGAAAACGATAAGCTGTGAAGTCTTATCATTTAAGTTTTTAAATTATATCAGCTAACTTAAATTTGAACGAGGTCACATCGCAAAAGAATTGATCTTTTGGCCTTTCTGAATAAGCCGTGCAAAAAAAAAAAAAAAATGGATATGAGTGACGTTGCTTCACCCAGAGCCCTTGCATCCATCTGTGCCTTCCCTCCGCCATTTTCCCATCTATGGGAAGCACTTATTAAAGTGAGAACAAACTGAGATTTGAATAGGAAAAAATCTAGAGAAATTCCGTCTGAAAGAAATCTCTGATGTCCCAAATTATTAAGTGCATTACTTTTAATCAAAAACTGTCAAGGGCCTACTAAGTGCCAGATACTATGCTGGGGATCTCCACGCGTTCAGTTGTCTCTCTGAGGAGAATGACGTCATGGGTGTGATGCGCAGCCCCCACAGCACACTGTTTCTTTCTTTTTTTTTTTTTAAAGATTTTATTTATTTATTTCACAGACAGAGACACAGTGAGAGAGGGAACACAAGCAGTGGGGAGTGGGAGAGGGAGAAGCAGTTTTCCGCTGAGTGGGGAGCCTGATGCGGGGCTCGATCTCAGGACCCTGGGACCATGACCTGAGCTGAAGGCAGACCCATAACGACTGCTACCCAGGCGCCCCCCAGTGCACTGTTTCTTAAAGTTGGGAAAACCCTCACTATTCGTTGCTCTGTGATGGTGGCAGGGGTGTGGTCTGGTGTCTAGAATCTTTGAGGACAGGAACGTCATGGTGCACTCCTTCTCATGTCCTCCTACAATTCTGTATAATGCCGATCACTCGAGAAACACTCTATCCTTTGTTTAATCCCTGCGCCATCCCTACCATGTGCCCTCAATGTGCTGGGCACGTGAGGCTACACAAATGTGGTAGAACCCTTCGTCCTTATCCTTAAGGAGTTTATATCCTACTATTTACTGAATGACTGAAGAGATGTGAAAAAATAATCATTAATTGTACCTACATGGAATTTTTGACTTACTTTACCATTTATAGATTACTTTTATATCTGATTTGCAAATGACTTTGTCAAGTGGCTAAGTGGAAGGAGTATTATTTTGCAGATCAGGAAATGGACACGCAAGGAGGTTAAGTAACCTCTTACCATCACCTAGTTAAAAGCAGGCAGAATCAAGATTAGTAAACAGGTTGTCTCATAACTAACTTGGATCTCTTTCTACGACACCTTATTACCTTCTATCCAAGAATAAAAAGACCTGTGTACATACTATGTGTTCCTGCTTATTTGTTTATTTTATTCCAAATGGCACACAAGAGCCTTAAGGAGACCGATAGAGTTGGAGTGACAAAGAGAAGCACCGGGCCCAGACCCGCAGACCTACCATGTGGTTGACACTGGTGAATGGCGTGTTGTCGGTGATGGTTTCAAAGGGTGACCGGGCGCCGCTGCCGTCAGTGGGGGTGGCCACCTCCCAGCTGAACTGCACCGATGTTTGGTTGATACCAGCCTCGCTGCAGCGCTCCCTCATGATGGCGTACTTGGGGAAATGAGAGTCACAGGGGGTAACGCAAACCAGCGGGTAGCCTGGGGATGGGGATTTCTTGACTCCTTCCTTGCTAACTTCTTCTACGTGGTCATAGTCAGCAAGTGTGACAACCTGCAAAGAAGCAACCAAGCTTCAGACTGGGCGGGGTGTCGGGAGGCTCCGAGACTAAGGCTCCCCTCCCTAGGGAGCCACAGATCCCTTAACTGCTACGTAGTCTTTAAAATACAACAAAAAAACAAAAACAAACAAACAAAATATAACGGAAGTTTTCCTAGTGCTTTGCTAGGCATCCTTAAAAGATACTACAGATCTTCAGTGGCGAAGAAGATCCTCCATCTGCCTGAGCTAAAAGCTTTAATTTCTTGTTATTCTTATTCCTAAATCAGAGCTCTATCACTCATGTGAAAAATACTTTTATCTTTATGCACCACTGTAACCAAAGCTATATCATGAATAACAGTTACCAGTTTAAAGTTGCATTAAGAAACAGTAAACTAAATAAAGTTGCATTAAATTATTAATGGCATGCAGTAGGGTATTTGGCAAAACAAAAGCAAATACAGAGAGAGCATTTCCTCCATGGCTGAATAAGAGACTCACTTTGGAATGATCCTTCTACTACCTGAGACTAGCCAAGGAAGGTTAGAAGACTTACTCTGACTGCTTCATTATTATGGGTTGAATTTCATTTGGCAACTTCCAGGCATTTTCCTCCTAATTGTAAAGTCAGGGCATTCATTCTATGCATTCCCAAACTGGGGAACTGGGTATTCCACTCGTGCAAATATTTAACTATGCATGTGGCACGTATGGGGGGATAACAGATATGGGGTAGCATTACTTTTTTTCCCCCCTTCTTCTAGGTTCCACCAAAGAAATGAGAAGATCAATTGTATTACACTTCCCATGTTTATCAGATTAAGGCACCAACATGGTTTGGTCTTACTCTACTGGTAGAACAAGGTTTCTCAGCCTCAGCACTACTGACACTGGTGCCGAATAATTCTTTGTTGTTGGGGCTGTTCTGTGCGTTGCAGGGTGTCTAGCAGTGCCCCTGCCTTGTACCCACTAGATGCTAATGGCACCTAGTGTGACAGTCGTGACAAACTGAAATGTCTCTAGACATTGCCAAATGTCCCCCGGAGGTGGTGGCCCAGGGAGGGGATTTGGGAATGAAAGGACAAGTGGCTCCCGGTTGACGACCGCTGTGTTAGAAGAATGAAGTACAGCACCAGAAGGCCGGCTCCCCTCAAGTTATCATCTACTAGTCACTAGGACATAAAAGCAGCAACCCCTTTGGGTCAAGCAACTCACGATGGGTGGTGCTGGCAATATGAGACTGCCCGCTGCCTCCTGGTCTAGAATCGTCACCGTGGCAGTGGTCACATCACCAAGAACTGCTTCCACTGGGTCATCTGGGCCAAGGACTAGGGAGAAAGATTCATGCCATTCCCGGTCTTCGTTGGCTAGGATCTCGACTTTAAAAAAGATATGATCCACACCTTCACCACAGACAGAACAAAAAGAGAGCAAAGGTTCTCATTAGCTGACCTGCCTCAGACAGTGCAGGCTGGCATTGGTGAAATTCCATGTTAAAATAGGCCCCTTCCTTTCAGAGGTTTTCTATAAATGCGGAGGCTGCTAATCACTTTAGCCCTATGTCCAGTGAGAAATCTATTTTATAGACCAAACTCCACCTGTGGTAGAGGCTCAGTTGTGCAGATTTCCTATTCAACACCATATGAGGATTAATGGGCCCTGCCTGACACGAGCTGGTAGTAATAAAAATCTATGATCCAAAATACACTCCACCCTGGTTATGAGTTTTTTTGCTTAATTTTTCTTTCCCTTTACACTCAGGCTTGAGCTCCTGCGTGGCTGCGAGCACTTGCACACACAGGCACCCCTCAGGGCTGTCCTGAGAACCAGGATCTCAAAGGCTTCTTACAAGGCTGTCCCCGCCAAGACTGTACGTCAGCCTGGAAGGAAGTGGGTTAGAGCCTTAGGAACTGCCTTCCTTTTCCTTTCTCTGGGGGAGCAAATGTCCCTGGTGGTAGTTAAGGTTCCCTTCTTCCTCTCCTACAAACGCCTGGGCTGGGCTGTTTCCAAGACCAATCTTTTCTCTAGATCCTTATGTAGAAAAGGAAAAAGTAAAAACGCACGGAAGAACAGTCCTTGCGTGGAGGCGGAGAAAGGGCTTCTACCTTTCTGGCAAACGCTAAGCAGATGCAAGTGGGATGGAGCCAAAAGCCCTTAAAAACTCCAGTGGGATGAGAGATAGCAGAGATCCCTCCCCCCTCATTTCTGAGGGAGTCACATCCTCCCCTCACCTGTTAAGATGTCTCTGTAAAGGCCTTCTACCCCTGTTGCCCACTTCTGGCTATATCACAAATGGTGCTAGGATCTACACCAGTCTTTTTTATCTTATATTGCTCCAGAAAGTTCTGTGACAAAATCTAGCATATAATTCAAGTCCATTTCTTCCATCAAACTACTATATAAGATAGTTAAACAGCTAGTTGTGACCTGAATCTCACCCCTCTCTTCCTTCCCTGACTCCACAGTTCCCTCTAGAATAAACCCTTTTGGAAATCTCCTAACAGGGTATCCTGTCTCCTAGCAGATGTTGAACCACTGGAGCATGGAGATTGTGCCTTCTGGATTTGAGTAATCCCTGATGGGTCCAGCACAGTGCTTTGTACCCAGGTTTTATTGAATGGTGGTGATCATGCTTATTCTTTTAAAATCAAATGCATCTATGACTCAACCAAATCATAGGCTCACAACAACCAAAACACCCTTTTAAATGAACCCAAATCAGAAGGATGTTCTGAAACAAGAGACCTACTTTAAGGGACCTACTTTTGTTCTTTCTCAATGCCATTTTTAATAACTTAAGATTTTTTTTAAAGATTTTATTTATTTATTTGACAGAGAGAGAGAGATCACAAGTAGGCAGAGAGGCAGGCAGACAGAGAGGGGGAAGCAGGCTCCCTGCTGAGCAGAGAGCCAGATGCGGGGCTTCATCCCAGGACCCTAAGATCATGACCTGAGCCGAAGGCAGAGGCTTAACCACTTAGCCACTCAGGTGCCCCACTAACTTAAGATTTTTAAAGATTCCTTTCGTAGTAAATGTGTGCCTAATAAGTACTTCATCTGCTTGTCTCTTTTATTTTTCTGCTCATTTCTTTCTTCAAATACAAGATATTCGCCTTTCTATCAGGTAAAACCCACAGACTGGGATTGGTGTTCAATTACCGGGACTGAACTTCAAGACTCTGCTCTTTGGGTAATAATCCACCCCAGACTGGGCAGACCCATCCCGTGTGCTGCAGCGAATCTTGGACGTCCTATTCTGATCCCCTCGGCGGATGACCTTGATGTTCAGCAGGGCGATAGCATCTGGCCCAGAGGGTTCCCGGACTTGGTATGCAGCTTCTTCAAACTCAATGGTAGGGGCTAAGGAAATAGGGTTAGAGAAACGAGAGCAAGTTAGAAAAGCAAAAGGATTTCACTCCCCTGAAAACACCTTATAAAGACAGGAGGGAGCTTTCCACATTAGTAAGCAATACAAAGGCAAAATGACTTGCAGTCATATAAAAATCAATCCGTTTTTATTCCTCAGCAAAGCTTTGGAAAAGGAACTTATTTATGATTCTGTAGGAGTTGTTTCTCACAGGTTTCTTATTAAAAACAATAGTGGGGGAAATATTTTTAAGCACTTTGAAATGCATGATGTCCACGTTTCCATCTGGGCATTACAGCTCACAAAATGCTTTTTAAATTCACACAGTTTATCAAGGGACTGAGACACAGTAAGCCCTTGATAAATACTTATCGACCGATTGCGTGAATCAACTTTTTCATTTATGAGATACGACTTTCTAAGCTGTATGATTTATCTCATTTATACACTACCTACACCTTCCAAGTCCATCTGCTGTCTCTGATCTTCTGCGTCCTTCTTCCCAGAGCCCTGATGTCTCCCATCCTTAAATTTTCCTAACTTCTCACAGGTTATTTATTTAAAAATGAGTAGTTTTAACGAGGAACACAAGACTTCCTAACCCAATCTGGTTTGAGGTACTAGTCTCATTACTACGAAGAGATGAATATGTTGGTTTTTACAAAAATTTCAATTTGTGCCTTCTTTTCCATTATATTTTCATGGGGAAGGGTGAGGTGGTAGTAGTATACAGAGACCAAAAAAAAAAGGGGGGGGAAATTAAGAGCAATTACAAATTATATACTATTTCTCATATACTATAATATTTTGTGGATATTTCTAGAGTCTCTGTTCATTTCCTGCTTCCCCTCTCAGAAAATCAATTCGTCCTAACTGTAGAAGATAAGCTTCCTTGAAGACTTGGTAGTTTTTAATGAATGCTCCTTGGAACTTGGGAGAGTCACGTACTACCTCGATGAGCCTCAGTCATTGGGTTTCTGTGTGACCAGGAGAGGTTCACTTCACGATCGGAGCCTGAGTCCTTGGATAAAAGAACTAAGACAGCTTCACGGCTGGCTTTTCTTATTTTACCCAAGGTCCACGTTAGTCCCTGATTTTATGTCAGAAGCTCTGAGAGTCTCACTAACTCTCAGGTAGATTCTAGAATCTGATAAAATAAGGGTTACAACCAGTTTTGCTGCTTATAGCTGTGTAACTAAGAGCATAAATGATATAAATTTTCTGAGGCTCAATTTCTTCATCTGTAATATAGGGATTATAACACCTACCTCAAGAGGTTACCGTCAGGATTAAGTGAAATAATACAGTATGCTTAGCGTGGTTCTTGGTCTACGGTAACATGAAAACAGCGATTACTATTTGTAATAGTATCCATTCACTCACTAAAATATCTATTTGAACAAAACAATTTTGTCCCAATTTGGAACAGATTTGGTTTTGTTTTCCCTAGCACCTGGGTCATTCTTTGCTGACACTGGACTAAAGAATTTAAGATTTTGGGGGGTTTAGTGGGCCAAATCAATTAGAGGGAAACTGAGAAATTAGACTTTTCCGGGAAAGTGGCAGTGTTTAAATTAGTTCATTGGATTAAACTGATTCTGATCGTATTTCCAATCTGGCTCCTGAACTGCAGCGACTTATATAGGTTTTAGTCTCTGTCTGCCTTAGCATTTCTGCCCTACCTTGTAACCATACTCATTCCTTATCACTTGGCAAAGCGGTGGGGAATAATGAGATTAAGCACACCTATAACCTTATTGGAACTTGGTAGGTGATGATCACTGGCTGCCAACAGTTTATATAAATACTCTGAGATGGTTATCAGTAGGCACTTTTAGAGCACTTTCATTTTTAAAAAACACCTATAATTACATTATTAGTAAAACATCAGTTCATGTTTTATCACCCAAAGAGTAACTCAAGACAGTATCATCTGTTACCATCTTCGTCATTGGATATGGTGATGGTGGCCATGTTATTCTTCCCAATTCTGGCTCCACTCCAGTGGTTTCCAAGAGGATGGCCGAGGTAGACCCTGAATTGTTCCTCAGGCTCAAACATGGAGTCATCATGGATAGAGACAGTACAGTTCTTCATCTAGAGCCGATGTCATAAGATAGGTTAAAATTTGCCCTGAAAAAGCAGTACTTTTCTTGCTTTTCCTAGAAAATGATTTTTCTTCTTTGCAGCAGCAAAGAGTCAACAACAAATTCAAAAGGACCCAAACCATTTCGTTTGTAAAACAGAATATTTAAATCTAAACAGTTCATGCCTGACAGGGACATACCTATGTGTGGAGCCTTGTATTAGAATATTCCAAACCACTCTGAGTGAGTGGTCATGGATTGTGAAAAACAAGATCAATAAAACAACCCGCTCCAATGTACCTGTAGGAAATCTGTGCCCTTTCCCTGATCAGACCGATGCCTATGTATGCATTATGCACGGTAAATTCCTGATGATGGCGGTTAACATATGGATTGGGCTTCCTGGAGAGAGCTAACCAGTGGTCTGTTCCCTTGGTAAAAGTGAAGAGTTTTGGAAGGAACTCAGAAAGGCTTCTTTTGATACCTTTCAGCACTGCAGAACTCTCAAATGTGCTGCCAAATGGGTCTCATCTGAACACGGCTGAATTCCGAAAGTCTTAGAACACAATCGAAATCCCTGTTTGACGGAAAGAAATCAAGTGCTTCCCACACTGATTATTCTCTACTAGAGGACTGTGTTCTTAAGAAAACATAAAATAAGGCCAAAACATGTTAGATGATGCCGTAAACCTCAACGGTAGAGTCACGTGATGTGAAGCGCGATTATTTTTAGTTGAACCATTTTTTTCTCCCCAAATATGTTTATTTTAATTTTTCAGTGTTACAAGATCGATTGTTCATGCACCACACCCCGTGCTCCACACAGTTGAACCATTTTAAGTCCACTCTGCGACTGTACTGCAACGGATCCTGTGGGTAGAGAGAAGTTCCACTCTCATACTTCTGAAGCCACACTAAATGGAAGGAGAACATTCCTGTGAACGTTTGTAGGTAGCTTGCTAACCAGGTATCAAGCCCCTGAAGAATGCCCGCCCCCCTTTTTTTTTCTGGATAGAGAAAACATGAATTTGGTAGTGACTCCTCGGGATATCTTTTTAAAAACGACACTCTAGTGAATGACAGGTTGTTCAAAGACAGACTGCTTAGCACGTCAGAGAAAATGAAGATTCCAAAGGGTGCTGGTGAAGAACGATAGGTTGTCATGTGGGTAATATATAGATGGTTAGACTGTATTTTCTTTGTAATTTTATTAAATTCTAAACTCTCTCTTGGATAAGCAGAGAATCCTCTTTTGAACTTAAAACAAATACAGACCTGTAGACTCAAAGCTGAAGATTGTATCTGTTGTACTTGTGTATGTTTTTAAACACATGTTTCAACCTGCCACCAGTAAAATTCCCATAAAAATATATAACTAAGGCAGGGTTTCTATGAGTCATGAATGCATAAAAGACCAAGAGTCTCAAAGAAGGAAGCTATCACTTTTTTTTTTTTTGGTAGTAAAGATGAACAGAGGAAGAATCTGCAGTGACTTGGGCTGGGTAAGATCTTCTAATGCTAAACTTCAAAAGGACTAGTCATAGGGCAAACACCTGCTATGTTTGACTCTACCAAAATTGAAAACTCTGCTCAACTAAGAACACCGCGATCAAAGATAATAGATAACTGACAGAATGCAAAAATACGTTTACGATATCTAAAATGTCTATAACCAGAAGGAATTAATATCTAGAATATATAAGAAAGACTGCAAATTGGTGAGAAAAAGATAGCAACGCATTAATAAGGAACAAAGGCTAAATATAATTAACTTACCTAAGAGGAAACCCAGTTAGCTAACAAGCATATACACTGGTACTAACTGGAGAAATGCACATTAAAATGAGATTTAACTTTATATATATTAGATCAGCAAAAATTCTAAAGATGAGTAATGCTGCGTGGGAGAGGATATAGGATTATGACAACCTTCAGGCCTTGGCTAGCAACTTTCTGGAAAGTGTTCTGGCACTATTTTTTCTAATTAAGCCCATGTGTGGCCTTTGGTCCAGCAGTTTTGCTGCCGAGTGTATATCCAAAGTAGTTCCCGCTCAGGTCTCCAAGTGGACATGTATGAGGACGTGCCCTCCAGCATTCTCTGTGGCTGCAGAGTGTTAGGAGGTGACTGGGTGCTATCTCTGAGGTTACTCCCTGTCTACTGCTAAGACTGGATGGTTAAAATGTACTAAGTACCCATCATGAAATATGCACTATCTCAGCAACAGATTAGATGTACACATAAATGACGTGGACAGAGACTAAAACATTTACTGAGTAAACAGAGTAAAGGTTTAAAAAGGAAATTATTTAATTTATAAATTGCATACAAGACAATCGGCATTTTTAAAGAACCAATACAAATTAAGACATATACATTAAACACAACAGATGGATGAGTTCCGAGGTGGGGAATGAAATGTGGCTGGAGAATAGGCATAAAATAAAATAAATGAAGTAAGAGACGGGCCATGAAATGACTAAGGGGACTTGAATGTGTGTCTTGAATCAAGAGGGTACAGGTGACCCAATGATCTGAAACTGAAATCCAAAAATGGAGAAATGTGATTCTCATTCAATATATATACACTTTTGACATACACTGATGTCGCAGGCTTTGGTTCTGATGTAGCCATACTTACTGACTGGAGTTTCTCAGGAGTTCCTGTGCCCATATGCCCACTTTTCATGTAATTGCTAAGAAAAGAACACTCTCCTGGCTTGAATCTGCTCAATGTCTGCCTATTTGGTCCTATCCTATTGGTTCCATATTAGAATTTATGCTGTCCTGAGACAGGGGCCCAGGTTTTAGAGAATTGTTTCGTCCTCCTCTGGGTAACATTGGTGGAGTATGTTCATTTCTAATGTAGTTGCAAATTAAGAGAAGCCTCATTCATTTGATTCTGCTAAATTCCAAAAATGTTACATGTCATCTAAATTCCTGGCTCCACCAATGATATATGTATTTGGTTGTAAGTAAGAGACCAAGAAGATAGCCACATGGGACAGATGATAGTATTATAAATAGTATCAACCAGTAAAAGAATTCCTAGGATGTTCAGAATTTCTCTTAATGACTTCATTATGGATAAGTAAAGGCATCAAGGAAAAAGAGAATCTGATCTTTCAGCTATCACGAATCCACTTACCTTTTCCCCCTTCAGAAATGTAATCCGTGAAGAGTCCGCATTTCTTCTCTCCTCAAAGTCCTCCATGACCTGGGCTGAATGGCCCTGGGTATAGCACCTCACTGAGGACTCATAGCTCAGGTCTCCACTCCGAATGATGGGCACATGCAGAACACCCTCCTTCTCCTTCACTAGGAGCAAATCCTTGGCAAACTGCATGCTGGGCACTGGGGGAGCAGAAGGAAAGATGGAGGCATTGTTAGTGGGAGACAGAGGCAAGGTGGCCGCAGCCCTCACTAGCCACTTGGCAGGAAAGTTCTACTAAGGGCCATCCTCACAGGCTGGCGAGTCAGCAGATTTCAAGGCCTGGTTGCTCTCAAGACCAGGGATCTGCTTCCATTGTTGAGTGTGCTTCTAATGAAACAGAATAAATTCATTTTACACCTGTTTCTCCCAGCTTCTGGGTGTGGCCCTCATCTCAAATGCAGACAAGTAATACAAGCAAAGAAATGGGCCAAGTATAAGGAAAATTTTGATTGAGACTTGAATACGCAAAAAAAAAAAAAAAAAAAAAAAAAAAATCACTTTCCTTCTAAGGCTACAAAAAGGAAAAGAGCAGTGTAAGCCTGACGATAAATGGCCACTCACATTGGTCCTGGGGCCAGGGAGAGAGTAGGGAAAAGTGGGGGTACTGGTAAAGAGGAAAACACAGGCTTTTTTAAAGAGGGTCGCCCCTCAGCTCCAGTCTTCTGCTGGCAGTTCATCCTATTTTCAGATGAAGCCAGAAACCTGGATTTTTAGGTCATATCCACTAAAATTTTAAAAAGCAATCAGTTAAAACAATAAAAAGAAGTTCCATAGAGGCCAAACTACTTGGGCCAAACGAAAGACATCCATATGCTGAATTTAGTCAGTGGGTCCCCAGTCTGTGACTACTGCTATAAAATCACTTTTTCTTTTATAGCTCACATTGGTCTCATTTGACTTTAGAAAGGGACTTCCTAAAGTGGTTAAAAACATGGGCTTTGCAATCGGCAGGTCTTAATTTCCATCCCAGTCCTGCTACTTATTAGCTGTATGATACAGGGTAAGTTACTTAGATTTTCTGAGTCTTGGGGTTTTTTTATTTATAAATTGGAAATATTGCTATCCAACTCCTAGAGGTGCTAGTACGAGTGAATGCAATGAAATAACGTATGCACGGTGCTCAATACAGTATCTGGTATATCACAAGCACTCATATTTTGGTAGGAATTATTAGATTATGGTTTGTATTGCCCCCAACGCCAGGGTTCTCAATATGAAGAATCACTTTCTTCTTATTTCCCACAGTGCCTACCATAATGCTAGACACTAAGACATGTCCTCTTCCGAGACCAACGCCTTGTTGATCGCTGGCTCGTTTTTTCTTTTTTATACATATATTTATTTAATTCTTGGAGAGAGCGAGAGAGAGAGAGAGAAAGAGAGAGAGAGCAGGCAGTGGGGAAGTGGAGAGGGAGAACGAGAGACTCAAGCAGACACCCTGCTGAGCACAGAGCCTGAGGTGGGGCTCGATCCCATGAGCCCGAGATCAGTATCCGAGCCAAAACCAAGAGGCGGACGCTCAACCGACTGCGCCACCCAAGTACCCCACTGGTTATTTATTCCTTAATGAGCCATACAAAGAGGGAGTCCCTCCAGTCACATGTCGAAGCCTCCCGTGGCAGAAACTGACCCTAAAGCTGTCATCTTCCATTGGCTTGCCGTGTCGGCTGTCTGCCTTGCCAGACCTGAAAGGAAGGAACCAGAAGGCAAGGATCCAAGCACTCTTCAGGTCCATAGGTCAACAGTTCTGCTTGCCTCCAAGCTGCCCACCACTCAGAACTGTGGGTATTAGCAAAAACAGAGCAAACTCATTATCTAAGCTAAACCTAAGACTTATCACTTATTACCAAAGAAAAACGCAGCAGATACCCCTTAAAAGAACACCACACCTAGAGGATAATTAACAACTTTGGCATCAGGCCCCGAACATTTATCCTTTAGGGTCCTGTCATCCAGCAAAACGGTCTGTACTGTTAAAAGGTGGGTGGCAATGACATGACCTAGCATAGAAGGACAAGGAGGAGACTTGTTGGCAGGTAAAAACAACAAGCAAGGAAGCTTTTCCGCTCATGAAAAGATGATCTAAAGCTCTGGATTGATTTTTCTTGCTGGCCCGACAGGCATCAAGTCAGATGAGAGTGGAAAGTGAAAGTGATAATGTTTGGGCTTTGTCCTGTATTAATCAACCCCAAATTCTTCTTGAACTGTAAAAGACTCTTTTTTTTTCCTCTTTCATGAGATAGTAAACCTCACTTCCTTCCCTATTTGGAAAAAGAGTGGGGGAGAGAAAAAGAGAAGTAAGGGAAGTGGATGACCAAGTCTCATGATGCCTGCGGTGCTGGGAACGGTCCCTGCCTCGTGGGGCCCCTCGTCTGGTGGGAGAACGAGGCAACAGACAACGGAAAGACAATATTCTGTAACAGATTTGTGCGTGGGGGTTTACAGCATACGAGGGAAAGGTCCAGCCCAAGTCAGGCCGTGTGTGAAGGGTTCCACACATGTTATTTCATGTCCTCCTCTCAATACCCTGACTACAATCCCCTCAGAAAGTACGAGCACTGTTCTCAGCTCTAACTGTAGAACTCCTCTCTCTCCACACTGATGGGGTGCATGCCCATGGAATGGGGATCACTCGTGGGGGTGCATAGGCTTGTGCTAGAGATCACACATTCACTGCCGGCACACTCAGCGCATTCATCACACGCAGCCCACTCTGCAGTTATCGCCTCACTTGTGTCAGTGCATCCTGAAATAGACTGTGGGACTCTGCTCTCCACTCCACTGTAACCCACACAGCGCTGGGCGCCAGTCTTTGGCATGGAACATGTCCATGAAGTGCTGTTCTCCACTAACCTTCTCGGTAACTGACAAAGTAAGTGCAAATGCCACCCCCTGAAATTCGAGGGCCTCTTTCTGGGCGATGGTTGGGTTGGAGATTTAGGAGAAATCCTGCCTCCGGTTCTCCCGAGTTAGAGCAGGTAGGATATAGTGAGCACCCGGGGGTGTGATGAGATCGTGGCTACAAGGCCTTTCCTGCCTTGCTCAGCGTTCCTCAGGTCCATACCAAATTCTAACTCTAGGTACCAGAGCAGAAGAGGAAAATGCAAATAGAAAAAGGTTCTGAGATGAGTTACTCGAGTGATTTAAAGGCCCGGGAACACCCTGTGAAGAAAGATGAAAGACTTAAGGTCACTTCGGAAGGTTGACTTTACAAGGATACTGAGTGACATCAAGCATCTAAAACTGCAAGGTGAAGAGTCAGCATGGTACAGTATAAAACTGTAAGACTGAATGTGGATAGAACAGACCTAGGTTTTAAGTCTGGTCCCATCGCCGCCTCTCTGTGTGATCTTGGACAAATAATTCAACCTGTTTCACTAGTTGAAGGGCTTGTAAAGATTAGAGAGAAGGTAAGATCTTTCCACCTTACAATGTGCACATGGAGGAAACTCAACAAGAGTTAGCGATTACTAAGAAGAAGATAACCAACAGACACAA
>JAPYYJ010001403.1:0-14217 GCA_028533885.1 Nasua narica | reverse complement strand
GGGCGAGCCTGGTGGTGGGTATCGAGAGGGGCACGTACTGCATGGAGCACTGGGTGTGGTGCATGAACAATCAATCTTGTAACACTGAAAAATTAAAATAAACAAATTTGGGGAGAAAAAAAATATTAGGGAGCTGAAAGTAATGTGATTTTGCTATCTTATAATGAAAATCTCATTTCTATTTGGTGTGTGTGGTTGGGATTTTCCCACAAAATATGGGATGCATGACATATATATTCCCTTCAGAGCACCCTGAAGTGAGAGAGGCATGAGGACCGCTGATAGGGTGAGATGTACTTTGTTCCTGGCAGCTGAAACTGTCATCTATCCGAAAGACGTTTCCTTCCCACTGGGTGAGACATGTCCTACATATTATGGTGTCAAAATGAGGATTCTAAGAAATCTGTGTTGAAGTTGCCATTATTGTCAAGTCCTGAAAGCTCTATGCTTTTCTACCGTAAAGGTCAATTTTAAGCCAATAACCAAATTACTCAGAAAAATGGAAATGTTTTCTAACAGAGAGACATCCAGACTTGACATTTAAGCGATTTCGGTGGATGCAATATGAGATGAGTCTTTGCAGCAACCGTCATTACCCACTCATTTCTTCAAGCTACCCACTTCCTGTAAAATAACCATAATCCCCAAGGTCTGTCTTGGGCACTGATGTCACTGAGGCAGGTGTGCCGATCTGCAAAGGCTGCCTTTGAACCTTCTGTGCACGCTGCTTTACGCGTAGGCAACCTCATGCGGCACGCTCCATGATGAGGAGCACGGGGTGAATTCATCCCTGCATAGGAGGATAACAACTGGGACATTTAAAAATCAGTTTTGTTATGAAGCGGAACAATATGCAAGACTATATTAATTATGAAAATGACAAGGTGATGACAATCCTATTAGTTATATTTTAATGTTGCTTGTGGAATTTAAAATATTTATAAATGATCACAAACCATTTCGTGAACGATACTAAGCAGTAGAGCCAATGAGTAGTGATAATACCAACAGCTGACGCACGCTGAATTCAAACTCTGTCCTGAGTGCTTGACTGGCTTTATCTATAATTGTCGTGTAAGATATGTTAAGGCTTTGACAAATTAGCTCACTTGCTTATGATTATTCATTCAACGAGTGTTGTTCGGGAACTTAAACTGGTCAAATTCCGAAGGCGGTTACCCTGCCTTCCCATCACATCCTTTCTGCTTGGGTTTTATAAACAACATGATGTACAGAGCAGTATAAAGCATGGAGGATACACTCACCAACACTGGGTGATATTTGTAAATGGGGACAGGATCAGGTGCATTTTACGTAGGGATGATGCTATTTAAATCATGTTTCAAAGCTATTCTCCATTTTTTTCTCCACCCGTTCCCCCCTAAACCAGTGTATAGTCCGAAGAAGGCTATGTTGGTAAACAGAATATACGATTTAACTGTTCAGTTCCAAGCTGCTTCTACAACAAGGCTGTTAAGTACTGTGACAGTCCCTGGGAAGGATCTGGGAGACGTAAATGCTTGATCCTTGGTCACATTCTTCCCACAATGGCCATGCCTGAAACCAAAGGTGAGTGCTAATTTCGGCTTAGGCCATTGCCTCTGTCATGCATGGTTCCCCTGTGGTGGATTTGCACATGATTTTCATTCGCCAGGAAACTTCCTTCCCTGGGGGGTCCCGCTCACCCACACCCTGAACAGCAGTGAAGGTTCTTTTCAAGCCCCACACTTCTTTACCAGGTCGAACTGGTGCTTTTTCGGTCTCCATTCCTATTACCAGAAGAATGCACTCTCAGTGCCTCTCTAATTGACATTCTTGTATTGTTTTTGCTGCTTAAGAAAAGAAAAACAGGGGCGCCTGGGTGGCTCAGTGGGTTGATGCCTCTGCCTTCGGCTCGGGTCGTGATCTCGGGGTCCTGGGATCGAGCCCCGCATCGGGCTCCCTGCTCGGCGGGGAGCCTGGTTCCCCCTCTCTCTCTCTGCCTGCCTCTCTGCCTACTTGTGATCTCTCTGTCAAATAAATAAATAAAATCTTTAAAAAAAAAAAAAAGAAAAGAAAAACACATCCTGCGAGCTCAGGGACAAGGTCAAGGGTGTTATCTTCATCTGTGTATCCTGGCAACAGGTTTTATCCACTCCTCTAAGGTAAGATGAAGACTAGTTGATTGGCGCATTTTTATAAATTGTGCTCATTTATGTTTATTTTAAAAATTGACTCCTAGATAGCTTTTCCACTCTCCACCCCCACGTGATTTAGACATAAGTTCTATGTGACCTCTCAGGATCTAATTTAACACAAAGATTGCTGTAGCATGGGCAGCTTGAGATACTTTGTATGAGGAAATGTCTTTTAAATGGATACAAGGTAAATCTTGTATTCTTCCTATTTTCTGTTGCTAAGTGTGCTGTTAGTATCTCTTTGTGCATTGGGATGACCCTTGTTCCTTGCATTTTTACTACACAAACAGTTCATAGTACTTTGTTTATAAACTGCCATTCCCCAGGAAGAGGTGGTGCTTTTCAAGTGATGAGCTCTTACAGAGATCATCTTCATGAGCAAAATTACTTCCGCCCTTTCAAGTAGGAAATGTTAGAAATGTTATGTTATCATGATTCTCCAGGCTCCATCTACACTAAACATTTGCAGTTGTTCTTGTCTCAATATATGCGAGGATTGTAACTTTTCGAGACCCCCAGATGTGCTGAGCAGAAAAGTCTTATTACTTGTGACTCAAGACTGACGAAGAAATAAAAGAGTAGTCGGATTTGTTTTGTGGTTGACAGAGCAGCTCCTTTTTGTTTGTTTCCTGGGCATCCCTTTTGCAAAGCATCATTTGTTCATTTACTGAGAGCTCCTAAGGAGTCATGTACTGCCACATTCAAAGGGACCCTGCCCCGACAGGACGTGCCTTTTAGTGGAGCAGATAGACAATTACTGACAATGATAAAAATATCATAAATCTCCACACTCTCTATGGCACAATTCTGAAATAAAAGAACTTCTGAAAACCAGAAGTTTTGCGTAACTCATCTGGCCTTTCCTGAGCCGAATTAACAAAAGACTCTTCATAATTTTGTTCATTACAATACAGGGAATATTCAAACCTTTGTTACAGAAATACTACTGTGCTCGATCTGGGGGTTTCTGCCCCATGTCCCGCGAGGAGCATAATGGGAATAGAATATATCCAGTGTATTGCTTTTCTAAGCACAAAAACCATTTGAATTCTCAAAGATTTTTGGCTGCAAGGGTTTCAGGTAAGTGGCCACTCTGTGTAACGTGGGCAGTGATATATCTTGTGAGTAAGATAAAGGACCGAAAGTGAGAGGAAGTGACCAGAAGGGCTGTTTCCTTTCTTGAAAGCAGTGCATTGGATCCTTGTTGCATGTACATCTCTCCGATGTCTTTTTTTTTTTTTAAAGATTTTACTTATTTATTTTGACAGAGAGAGATCACAAGTAGGCAGAAAGGCAGGCAGAGAGAGAGGGGGAAGCAGGCTCAGCCTGATGCGGGGCTCGATCCCAGGACCCCGAGATCATGACCTGAGCCGAAGGCAGAGGCTTCAACCCACTGAGCCACCCAGGAGCCCCTCCGGTGTCTTTAAAGTAAGATTTATTTGTGTTGTGTGTGTGTGTTCTGCACCCTGCTGCACCTTACCCAAAAGCGGAATCCTGATACACGTTTCTTTCAAAGAAACAGATGTAGAAAAGTTAAATACACGTTTCTTTCAAAGTACAGATGTAGAAAAGTTAAATATGCTCAAGTCTAACCACTGGGCTCCAGCGGCTGCCTGGGATAGAATACTATACCCAGGACAGACTCCTGATATTATTGAATTGATTTTTCTCATGAGCATCTCATTCACCATGCTGGTCTCAGGAGAACATAACAGGGGATAGCACAATGCATCTAATTTCTCTCCTGGGCCCGTGGAGGCCTCTCAGAAAAAGTCAGAGAAGAGGAGACACATCTGGGCAATTGGGTGAAACCTGTTTTTTTCTCTTTACTCATGATTGAATAACGTCACTGAGCATTATTGTTGTTGTTGTTATCACGTTACATTCGTTAAGTATTTTTCTTAGGTTTATACTGAAGATGGCTTTATTCTAAAATATTCTTTGTTAACATTTGAGTTGAAAAATACATGGAATATCAGCTCTTTGACCTTGGCAATTTCAACTCCCTGAGCTTTTTAAAAAAATTAATCTTTCATTGGGAATGATAAATAAACTTGCATATCAATAGCTATTACTACTATTATCTTTATTTTTTAAAGTGATTGCGACCTCACTAGATTGTTTTGAATATCAGATGTACTGAGGGGTATAAAAATTATTTGCATATGGTAATTTTTGTTCACTGTTATTTATGGTTCCTGTGATTAGCAGAATAAATAGGTGACATTTAGAAATAATCACAAAGATAATTTTTTTAAAAGATTTTATTTATTTATTTGACAGAGAGAGATCACAAGTAGGCAGAGAGGCAGTGGGGGGGGGGGGGGAAGCAGGCTCCTGTCCGAGCAGAGAGCCCGATGCAGGGCTTGATCCCAAGACCCGGAGACCATGACCTGAGCTGAAGGCAGAGGCCAGGTGCCCAAACCCCAAAGAGAATTAAATTAAATGATAATGACCACAGAAGACAAAATATCCATTTATTAATTTTAGGAAAGAATGGATTTAAATGGGCCACATGCGAGGAATGTGAAGCTTAAAAATAGGAAAAATGTCAGATTTAATGTTCGGAAATATAAGTTATTAGATCAGAAAATATCAAAATTAGTATGACATGAAATACAAAAAAATGAACAAAATTTGTAAGATATTGCACATGCTTATACTTCTGCTTTGGTGACAAAGGAAACACAATTGTAGCAAATAAACAGAAGGACACCAAAGGGTTTTATTCTCCCTTACCTGGAACAATCAGTCTGATAATAAACCTTTGAAATGGCGTATATGACAGCATTTATATCAAAAAACCAAAACATCTTTAAAAGTGTCTGGAAAAATATCTGGTATAATTTCTTTCTAGTTGCAATTTGCATTTTTGCAAACTATATTTGTCATTTCAGATTTAAGTCAGATTTACTCTAGATTGATTTCCCACCTAATTTAAAAGTATATAGTAGACAGGTTGGTGATAAAATATTCAAAAGTGGTTTTAACTCTTGTTTTGAGTTGTGATGATAATAGTGTCCTTTTCCTCGCCTCTAGCAAGCCCAGAAGCAGAAATTACTTCTAACGCCCAGACGACATATCTTTAACAATCACTGAAGGCACGAATAATGAGGTGCCATGCCAAAATTGCCTACCTGTCAAACCTGTGTGAGTACCTTCACAGTTTACGTGCAGCTGCCTCTATTTGGAAACGATGATTATATTGCAGTCCCACAAATGGAGAGGAAAGAAGCCTAAAGCGCAAGACAGGACTCTGGGTCCTGGGTCCGCCCTTGCTGCTCACCCGAGGAGAAATTTGTGCAAATCTCCTTACCTCACCAGACTTTTACTCCTTTATTGGCTCACTGACAAGGTTGGAGTAGACAACTTTTAAAATTTCTTCTACTCCAGAAACGTTTTAATTTTACAAGGCATGTACCCAGATGTGCCAAAGAAGTATTAAACGTTACGAGGTGCCTCTTCTGTCTGATGCCAGACAGAATACTTTTGGCGTACGTGCACTAGATTTTGTTTAGTGGTGTTTAAACCCAGCTAGTGGTTGTCCCTTCTTTCTCACTCATGGTAGCCGGAGCGGCATCTAAGTTGCTGTGGTGTCAGGCATGTCCCAGTGCCCACAGTGTCCTATCTGGTCCTCCTCACTGTGTATGGTCTAGGTCCCTCCTGTTATGTCTGTACTTTCAAAGAGCCTCTCTCTCTCTCTCCCTCTTGTTCTTTCTCAGCTAACATCCACACCGACCTTGGAGGTGAACCAAATATAAGCTATTGTCTTGTGAAGACAAAAGGAAACATTTGTATGCCATTCAGGTCTGTCTCTCATCTCACAGCATACGAAGAGGCCCCAGTGCAGCTACAGCTCCTGCACCTGGGTTGGGGACGTGGGGGGAGGTCTTCCCCCACCCACAGGTCCTGAAGCCCATCTGAGGTGGTCCTGCAGCCCTGCCCAGGACACGGGGGTGGGGGGAGTGAGGGTGGGGGGCGCGGAATGTGCCTCTTCTTGGAAACCTCATCACAGTCTGATTTCCAGGTGGCCTGTACAGGTCTCCTTGTCCTCTCTCTCCTTAGAGGGTCTCTGTCTAATCTCAGAAGGGGAGAACAACAGTCTCCACAACATCGAGTATTCTGTAATATCTATAATTAAACCAGGACCTTGGGCCCATAATGGGATAATGTTGGTAATTCAAAAGCCATTTTGTTCTCAAATGTATTAACATGGGCATCAAAATTCTATCTCAAAACTCAGTGCTGAGCATAACTCATGTAATACTCTGTATATATTTCAGTAAAGGCATTTTCCTGAGGGCAGATGTGGAGGTGGGGGGTTTTTGCTTCTTGGGACCTTCGGTACAAAAGGGTTGACCTTGGGGACAAAATGCGTTCCTATGTTCACATGCCAGTTCATACTTGAACACATAAATTTGTTACAATTTCATGCTTTTGACTCAATTTTTATAACAAGAGACTTTTGACAGATGATTCCTTTTTTAAGGCTAGCAACGCATGAAGGTAATAGAAACAGCTTGAATTTTTAAAGTATGTCAACATTGTAAAATTCTGAGGTTACGGGGTGGAAAATGTGAAGTTATTTCATTTTCAATATCTCTGGAAACAGACTATTTCACAGATTTTTTTTTTTTTTTTTTACCATACAAAGATAAATGATTTGGGCCTAAACTTTTGCTTTTCAAAAAAACAAAAGCGTCAGAGTGACATCAGAAAAATGACAGAGAAGGCAGCTCCTGTTTTCTGTAAACCAACACAAAAGCACTGAAAAACAACCAGAAACCGTCAGAGACAACTATGTCAGAACTCTGGAAAATAAAGTTTATAGAAACCAAGCTAATTAATGCTGGGTTAATGAAAAGGCGACTTCAAAATGGTTGCAGTTTTGTGGTGTTTCCATGAGCCCCCGCCCTGCCTCTCCCCATCTAGGGGCAGTGCTGAAGGTGGGCAGCCCACAAATCCAGTGAGGGACCCTGGCCCCAGACTCTAGAAGGAGAGCGCAGGCCCTGTTCACAAACAGAGGGTACGTTTGCTCTGATCCATCCAAGGGGCTTGGAGTTCCGACACAGGGCACTTGTTTCTGTTTCATTAGCTTGGAACTCCTCCAGGCTGGAAACATGATGGGTGTTGCTGGAAGCATCCGAACGTGAGGGGGCAACGTGCAGCCTCCTGGGGCTGAAGACTGTCCACGAAAAGTGCAACATCCCATCCTAAAGCTGGAGAAGGAAAGCATGGAAGAGGTTCTCAGGGAAATTAGGGGATTTCAAAGCCCTTCTATATACTGAGGAATTTAGAAAGCCACATGCTTGTGCAGAGGAACAACAATGCTGCTCAGAAAATGTCTGAGAGGAGACCTTATGCTCTCTGACTCCAAGCCTGCTGATCCCTTGGCACAGTGCAAGTTGGTTGAAAGTTGAAGGAGTGCCCACCACAGAGACAGTCTGAAGACTCACAGAAACTTTTGTTCTCTCTCTCTCTAATTCTCCTGCCATTCAAGGAAATCTCTGTCAAAACACCAAAGCACAAGCTCACTGGCCAAATGAAAGGTGATGAACAGTCTTCAGTGACTATACACATCGAGGAATAAAGTCTCTACAAAGAGAGTTGAGACAAGTCACTGAAGAATGGATTATTACAGCTCTCAACAATCAGTAGGACAGCAAACCATGGACAAGAGGGAGAATATGATGTCCAGAAGGGCATTTTAATATTCAAATATCCAGTTAAAAAAAAACAGAAATCACAGTGCATAAAGACAAACAGGTAAGTATGGCCTAGTCAAGGGATGTAGTTTGGAGCAGTATTGGGGTCCCAAGCCCACAGCTAGAAATAATTCTTGAGATGTCTTTGGTGCAAAAAGGTGATTGTATTAAAGCCGGCAAGTGGGAAAAGATTTGCCTCAGGAGATAAAAGCATCCCAAGTGCATCATCCAACCCAATCATAAGGAAAATGGGGTCATCCATTATCTCCATAAGTCCATAGTTAACCCCATGGAATGGGGTATACTCTGGCTTTTAAGGAGTGATTTTGTCATCCCAGTCACACAGAATGGGTCAAGGTGATTATTGAGTTATGCAATTGTTGGGGAATCAATTCCATTTTTCAGTTGTTCAAATAATCATATGCCCATGGTGTCCTGTTATTATCCCCACAGAATAACAAGCAGGAACATTGTCTGTACAAGAGCTATTGTGGTAATTTCTTGAAGTTTTTTGCTTCAAGTTGTCTATCATCAGTTTTTAGGGCTTTTAGGAAGAAGACAGTTGTGGCTTTTAATGATTTTAACTCTAGAGAATGGGAGAAGATTGGAAAACTTGGTTGTATATTTGAGGAAACCAGAAGAATTCAGGATCTAACCTGGCTTATAAGAAAGAGTATTAAAATTTAATATTTACAAAGATGTATTGTTGAAACATAATTTTTCTTTAAAATTACCTTCATTTCCAGAGATAACAAAATCAAGATTAAATCATTTGTAAAACAAGTCCAATTTTAACAAACTTGGTTTAATTATGTTCATAAGCTCAGCAAGTATAGTGATTAATCATATAGATCTTTTAAAACCTGCTTTGCTGGAACCTTTTATGAAAAATCTAGATTGAACTTTTATTACCTTTTGAGGCCAAAAGCCAAGCCAAATACTTGCCATCAGACATGCCTGCAATACCTGTAGACTTGGGGGAATTCCTCTTTATGAGGTCCCCAAAGCATCCTGAGGTCCCAGCACCTGCCAGGAAGTGACATTCTTTACTCACCTGGTGAGGCTGCTGGGAACTCTGTAAGCAAGGTTTTAGGCCAACAGTTCCAAAGGGCTTTATGGCTTCATGCTTCATAAAGTCAACCTTAGTTCCATAAAGCTGTTTGGTCATATCTGAATCTCTGCATGTCTCTCAAATATGACATTCCACTCAAAGCCCTGGTAAATAATCAATGCTTCCAATGGTGTCCTGCTACAGGGAGAACAGATTTTTATTGAACTTATTCAAATGACTAGGATTGCCTGGAAGAAAGGATATTCACTGAGACCTTTTGAATTTTAGAGGGTCTGGGGAGAGAGAAAAGTTAAATACTTTAATTAGTTCACAAATTAATACTTTACATATTTCTGTATATCATGGATATCTTAAGAGATATCTTCCTTATTCTGGAAGAGCAAACATTAGAGAACCAGCAATGTTTCAAACAAGAGTCATGAACTATAATCTTCCTCAGTTTAGTTAGTTCTGGAATTTCTTAGCCATTTTAGTTTTATGGTTTTAATGATATTAAAAACCTGTCTTCCTCCTAAAAGTCCTTTTTATGAATCCCCTTGAAGATGAAACACATTTTACAAGAGAATGAGAACAATTATAAATGACAAAAACTCAGAAGTGGACATGGTAAAGATTGGATGAGAGTTCGTCTTATAGCATATAAGGAAATCCAGTTAATACTCTGACACGTAACACTCTCATAATTGGAATGTTAAGAGATGACTTTATACCAGAACATAGTAAAACTTCAGGAAATGCATATCATATCTCTGGGATAGTTATAGCATTTACCCAAACATAACCTAAGGCTTATTATTATTTGTTTGATAGTGTTTTCGAAGTAACTTAACATACCAACCGAACAAGCTCAGTTAGTCAAAAAGACTTCATTTACAATTTAAATCTGAGAAATTTGTTTAAAAAACTTCAGAAAGTTTTAAAGCACGTGCCTAAATACACTTGGTTATAGTCCCATGTTTCTTATCTTCCAGAAGATATATCCTCAAAGGGACAAGAGAGAACACAGAACCACAAAAAGCCTCTTGGGTCCCAGGGTTGGGAATGACCTGCTCTCTCCTCTGCCATGTTGTGTTGGCAACTTACATGGAAACTAAGATACAAGGATTGGGAAAATAGGCACCCCTGTATTACTGAGAGAAATAGAAAAGTTACCTAGAAGGGTATGAATCCTGGGAGATTTAAAGAAATGGGGCCATTAATACAAGCAATCTCCCACAGAGAAATTTCCTGCAGAAAACAGATGCTCAGTAAAGTCTACTGTTGATGACATTTTTTGCAGATTGTTTAAATATTTTTTTATATTTTATAAAAACTTACTTTTATTTTTTTAAATTGTTATTTATCTTCAGAAGTACATTTTTTATTTCCTAGAAAATACTTGGTTCTGGTATATAAAAGAAAAAGAGTACAAGCTCCCTCCCTCTCCCCCTGCTAGGGAAAGGAAAAAAAAATGACAATATACCACTTCATACCCACCAGGATAGTTGTATTCCAAAAGATCAACAATAATGAGTGTAGGTAAGGATGTGGAGAAATTTGAACTCTCATTCTTTATTTGTGGGAATGCAAAATTGTGCAGCTGCTCTGAAAAAAGTTTAGCAATTCCTTAAAAGTTAAACATAGAATTACCCTATGACCTGTGTATTAGTTTCTATTGCTGCTACAATAAATCACCACAAACTTAGTGGTTTTATGAATACAATATTATTATCCTAGTGTTATGAAATCTCACACGACTCTCACTTGGTCAAAATCTAAGTGAGTCAGGTGTGCACTTCTTATGGGGGCTCTAGGAGAGAATCCACTTTCTTGGCTTTTCCATCTTCTAGAAGCTGCCTGCATTCCTTAGCTCCTGACCATCCTCCCCACATCACCCATTTTCAAAGCAAGCAGTGCTAGATTGAGTCCTTTCCATAAGGAATTGCTTCGGCCTCTTCTGCCTCCTTCTTCTACTTTTATGGACAATGGTGATTATATTGGGCTTACGTGGGTAATCTAAGATAATCTCGCTATCTTCAGGGGGAAATTATTAGCAATCTTACTTTCATCAGTAACTGTCATTCTCCTTTTCTATATACCCTAACGTGTTCAAAGATTAGGGGATTAGGATTTAAACCTATCTGGCAGACCTTTATTCTGTCTACCACAGTTTCACATCCACTCCTAAGTGCATACCCAAGAGAATTGAAAACATATCTGTAAAATCTTGTACATGAATGTTCATAGTAGCAGTATGCCTAAGAGCCAAATAGTGAACATAACCCTACTATTCATCAGCCAATAAATGGATAAACAACAATGATAACATTGGCATCATCAATGTAGCGTGACATTTACGTGAAGAAAAATTCACATTAAATATTAGGAAAATCACAGAATGTTTCATGGAGGAGGTGAAATTAAAGTTGAACTTTGAAGGAAGAAAAAGACACAGTTACTATTATGCTTCTTAAACTTGATACGCATTTTAATTACAAGGTGTTATTCCAATTACTACTTTGGGAAGACTCTGCAGTGAGATGGTACAATAGGTCATTATCCAATTTCATTAGACATTTATTTTCTCCAAGAGAGTGATATGTTATTATCCTCTTCAATCAAGTAAGATGTATTTCCCATTGCTGGGATGATAGATCAAGCCACAGCTGGTTCTGTTCAGGAAAATCATCTTAATCCTCCTTCCTTTAGGATTAGAAAGAAGAAGAGAATAGACCAATTATAATAATAACTGATAGTAACTGAAAATAACTGAAAATAAAAAAATAAAGAAAAAAGATTTAAAAACGAGAATAAAGAAAACATTCACAGAATCTACCCTTCATTTAATTGATACATTTCATATTTGGATCCAGTATGAGCATTTGCAAAACCCCGTGCCTGCCCATTTTTTTCTGCTCTTCATCCCTTTCCAAATAAGCAAAATGTGCATTCTCCTTACCTACAGGGACCAAATGCAATTCAATTTATTTATCACTTCTTTTGAATAGTTCACTTTTGCTCAATTATAAATGTTTTGTAGCAATGTAGAACTTTCCTGAAGCTTTCCATTCAAATGGGGATACTGTCTTAATCATAATTTTGGGAGGTTTGAGTAAATGTGCCTTACTCTACATCCTGAAAGATGGTGAAGATGTAGACAAAGACAGAAGCCTGAATTTGCATATCAGGAGTTGGTAATGAGTCCATTTTGCTGTTCTCTACTCTCTTCGATGGCATTCTATTTAAATTTTTTACTATTGGATAAAAACTTCAAAAAGCAGACTTCATGAAAATAAAATTGGAGTAGCAAAAAGAGACAAGGTATATCACAGCAAATACTTGCTGAAGTAATTCATTAGATCATTCTTTCCATGGAAAGGAAACTTGTTATTTTTGGCAGATTACCTAATGACTGAAAATGCAGACTGTGTATTTGTAATCCAAATGAGTTTTCCAAAGTTTCATCACAGATGTTGGTTGAAGGCATGCCTCATCAGTGTACGGTGCCTTTGTCTTAAAATGAAAGACTAAACCACTCAGGTGGATAAAGAAGTTACTTTATCTGAGAGCAAAAGCTGCCATCTGTTTGCTCATACCGAACTCCCATTGACTTCAGTCAGCTTCAATTTCTCAGCAGGAAGAACTTAGCGGCAGGATAGAAATTTGAACTTCACTAATAGTATTATAGGAGATCAAGGCTTTCATAATGAGTTTAATAACTTGGATGCACAAAGCCACTGAGTTTTATCTTTCCTGTAGATGGAAGTTTTAAAATAAGTGCGTAATAGTTAAATAGATGTGTAGTTGCTGGAACTCAAAAGTAAATAAGAGGGGCGCCTGGGTGGCTCAGTGGGTTAAAACCTCTGCCTTCGGTTTGGGTCATGATCTCAGGGTCCTGGGATTGAGCCCCGCATCGGGCTCTCTGGCACGGAGCCTGCTTCCTCCTCTCTCTCTCTGCCTCTCTGCCTACTTGTGATCTCTCTCTGTATCAAGTAAATAAATAAATAATCTTTAAAAAAAAAGTAAATAAGAGACTATCATAATGTTACATAAGTGGTTTCCACTCATAGGTTGAAGAATTGGGATATTTGGATCCTCAAATAAAGAGCTTGAATTATTGTGAATTTGATTATAAAAATGTTCATAGCAGCAATGGCCACAATCGCCAAACTGTGGAAAGAACCAAGATGCCCTTAAACAGATGAATGGATAAAGAAGATACATTCCATATATACAATGGAACATTATGCCTCCATCAGAAAGGATGAATACCCAACTTTTGTATCAACATGGACGGGACTGGAAGACATTATGGGGAGTGAAATAAGTCAAGTGGAGAGAGTTAATTATATTATGGTCTCACGTGTGGAGCATAAGGAAAAACATGGAGGGCATTGGGAGAAGAAAGGGAAGGGTGAATGGGGGGGAATCGGAGGGGGCGATGAACCAGGAGAGACTGTGGACTCTGAGCAACAAACTGAGGGGTTTGGAAGGGAGGGGGTTGGGGGTTGGGCGAGCCTGGTGGTGGGTACTGAGGAGGGCACGTATTGCATGGAGCACTGGGTGTGGTACATGAACAATCTTGTAACACTGAAAAAATAAATGTATTTGGGGAAAAAAATAAAAATAGCAACACTTTAAAATTTTGACTTCCATAGCATTCTTTAAACTTTTTTTAAAAAAAGATTTTATTTATTTATTTCACAGCGAGAGATCACAAGTAGGCAGAGAGGCAGGCAGAGAGAGAGGGGGAAGCAGGCTCCCCACTGAGCAGAGAGCCCGATGCGGGGCTCCATCCCAGGACCCTGAGATCATGACTCCAGCTGAAGGCAGAGGCTTCAACCCACTGAGCCACCCAGTCGCCCCTGACTTTCACAGCATTCTTGCTTCTTTTCCTCTCTCCCCTGCTCCTCCCGATTTCTAAAAAAAGAACGAGTAATAATTACGATTTTTGAGTGTTTCCTATGCGTCAAGTAATGAGCTATTTATTTGTACATCCATTTTCTCATTATTTCTTACCTCAATCACTTGAGATAGAAAACTCCAGGCAGGAAAGGTTAGGAAAGTTTTCTAGGTCACTTGAGGACGGGATATAGGAATTTAAATTCAGGTTGGCTTGCAATCAATGATCTTGATGAGTGAGTTGACTGTGGTTCTCAGATTTACTTGAAGGAACTGCATCGGCACTGGCAGGCACAGCGCTGAGGGGACACTTCTGGAAGAACAGCAGGTGCCAGGAGAGACCCCGCCTTGCCAAGCACCAGGATCCGAGAGGAGGAGAGCA